>UZAN01050420.1:0-14654 GCA_900618425.1 Echinostoma caproni
ACATTAGCAGACGTACTACATAGAAGACTATCCGACGCCGTTAGTAATATCTTCTATGCAGCAAAGCTCAATGTTTTGTTCACTTCCCAGCCAATTGTGTGTTTATGACTAAAGGACAAAATGCCGGATTCTGCCATCTCATTTTGTGTGTACTCATTAACGTGTTCCTGTGGAACAACGTACATAGGCCGCACGGTAAGGCGTTTGTCCGGATGAATTTTTGAACACTATCCCGTATGGCTAAACACAGGAGCGATTAAATCACTCACTAGTGCAGTAGTTTCACACCTAATTGAAACCAATCACACTGTGAATGTGACCGAGGCATTCAGTCCCCTGTATCGGGTTCATGGTCGCTTATCAAGGCACATTCGATGTCGTATGTTGGCCACAGCGGAAGCGGTAGGAAGTCGTCTACACACTCCCCCTCTGTATGTCCAAAAACAATTTGTGCAGGCGCTTAAGCTCCCATGACCCCACACACACCCCATATTCCGAGTAGTCCCAAAGATCGGATGACCTAACAATTACGTGATCATTGAGAATTCCAAATCCGGTCCCAAGACGAAATTAGCCTCAGATAACCCATGAAGTTATTTTCCCTTTCCAAAAACAATTGTTTGCGTTTTTATGATTGAATACTGATTTATATATCAACAGCGCAATATTTATTGTGATGTATTTGGTATGACTACGAATCGCTGAAAACGACCTTGTTCGCCACTCATTCTTCTATTTGAAATGTGCTCTGTGGGACTGTTTAGATAATTAAACAAGCCAAAGAATTGGGTGCATGAAATATTCATGATTTAACATCATAATTATCCATTTAAGTTCCGATTCCATAGAGTTCAATTCTGTGTGATAAGGTTTGACAAAATCTAACTTTCCTCCATGATTGGGCTTCCGTTGGAGACTGAAATAAAAGCATAAATTTTAAATGTACACAGGCGTGAAATCCCATATGACCCTGCGATTTATCAGTAGTTACAATGAAATTGAAAAAAAACATGAAGCACTTTAATAATAAACGACTGAATTTAGAGTATCAAACCCGGAATTACCCCATTCGATCGCTCAGGCACTCGTGAGTGTGGTCTTGAGTGCGGGTTTCACTCCTTGGGAGATCGTTAATTCCCTACGAGGTAAATGCATTCAAATGCAATGGAAATGTTTGTCGGTCATCACAAACAAAAAAATGTTTTGAGAAACTGGAAGCAATGTTTTCCCGTCACAAATTTGAATAGAGAAGTCAGAAACATGGGTTTGCACAATGTATCCATGGTCATTTCGCTGCATCCGTACACGTGCATACTGCAGTCAAAGTCATTTTATATAGTCAGTGAGATAACTACCGTGAAATGAAGACATGATTGCTAATCACAACACACAACACACGACACAGTAACACAAAAAAACGGGAGAGGGTGGGGGTAATCACCAAGGCAAAGCTAGCTTTGCTATTCAAAAAAAAATATTTACTACCGTATCTGCACCGGAAAAAAATGACTTTGAACGGAACATCTGACAAGCTGTTCAATAGGAAGTTATAATTTGGATTGGTGTGGGATGCATTTTAATGTCACACTATTTATTTTTGCTTAATCCGACTGGCGGCCATCACATACTGTATAGAAAGCTTCTGTTCTAGTACACACCAACTTATTTCATATACTGAGATGGGAAAGTTTAAGCCCATGTGTTCCTCTAGGACCCACGTAAGTAAGCCCTTACATGCCAGGATCTTTTTGAATTGAAACGGATGGGCATGGAGAGAAGTTCTATCTTATCAACAAAACGAGACTCGTCTGAGTTGGGTGCGGATGGGCTTAGTTTCGATAAGTGTTATTCTCTTCCGGCTTTACGACTGTACACAAACGAAAAAGAAGACCATATTTGTTGGCTAGGGACCAGGAACGGTGCAAGTCCAAGCCGCAAGACTGGTACATTCCCTTTTGCTAGTAAAACCCATGCCTCAGTGGTCAGATGAATGTGAACATGCATGGTGGTGTTCAACTGGCCCTCCTCAATTCCGGAACACAAAAGCTGAAGACAATTGGGCAAGAAAGCAGAGTATATTGATGATATAGTTTGATATTCTGGTCAATCAGAGTGAATGGTAAACTTTTCAAGTGCAAATCAATCCCCTAAATTATTCAAAATCAAAAGGCTTTCCATCGGTTAATACGGCAGATATTTTAACACGTGCCTTGAATTCTTGTACTGAGTTACGGAAACGAAGGAATCGTCCGGCTACCGGGCTCACTCTTTTTGATTCTCTTGTG
Source organism: Echinostoma caproni (assembly GCA_900618425.1). Lineage (NCBI taxonomy): Eukaryota > Metazoa > Platyhelminthes > Trematoda > Plagiorchiida > Echinostomatidae > Echinostoma > Echinostoma caproni. Next base: position 2,286 of record UZAN01050420.1, read on the forward strand.
ACATTCGATAGGATCCGTTGGAAATGTCTCGGGCAACTGATTAATATGGACCTCGTGATGAAACATGCTGTGGGAAGACTTGCAAGTCAACGTTTAGCTGCTGAACTGTATGTCTTTGTCAGACAATCAATGAACGGGGCAAAACTAGGAGCATTGCCTACCTAAATACGTTTGTCGTAGACAGAATTATCGGTTTTGAGGCCATCATTCAGTACACCGAGTCCAATGTCCAGTTTAAGGGAGATAAAATCAAAGCTGCTCACCGAGTAAAGCTGGGTGGTGATAGCGTGGTTCTAATCTCTAAGCTGTGAAGTATGTCAGTGATGGAAAATTGATCCCTCCAAACCGATTTTCTCACGCGAAAGAACGAAATGGACACTGCAAGGAGGGTGAAAGCTTAGAAATGCCAAAGCTGTTTCAAAACGTGCTCCGAACACTTTTCAAACCATTTACCTTCGTCTGACTCTCGTCCCTTCAATTACGAACCTCACTGTGAGTGTTACTCTGAAAAACTGTTCCCTTAAGCAATTAATTAGTCGTTTCTCTCTCTCTCTCTTAAAACTCTGCCTCAGAGGACAGAGGAAATAGTGTAAGCAAGCGAACAATTTTGGGAAGTGGCAACGTAGTGGATTGCATTTCGGAGAGTAGTTTACCCCGATTTCCCCTGCATACCCCGGCCTGTATGATCACTGATGAGCGTTTGTCTACTCTCACGAATCCGAGTATGCAATTCCTTAGAACTAGGTCAAGTGCATTGCTCGAGATCCAAGGATGGGTCAAGTCACATCCAATAATTGGTTGATGCATTTAATCCAATTGAGCAATAGTTCACCTGGCATTTCAGACTAAACTAAACGTGAACAAAGTTTACTAATGGAAAGGCTACCTCATGTGTTCTAAATGGGTGCACAATGGGGATTTGAGTAGTGTGAAAGTAAGACCAAATAACTTGTTGTTTATGTGACTTGAGCAGGCTGATGATACCGTGTCTGATGTGTTGAACCGACAACAAATCATTCAGATGAGACAGTCTAAATCACGTGACCTTCAAAGATATCAAAGGACACAGAGCAAAGCCATATATCAAATTCAATGAGAATGAGAGTGCTTTATTCGGACAGAAAAGTCGTTCAGTTACGGATTAGGAAATGATAAATGTGCCATTGAGATTACTAATAGCCTTATTTATACTGGACTAATGTAATTCATTTGAAACGATAACCTTGCTTTTGCTTTAACGGAATTGCACAGACCGCTATTCATGTTTGCCGCCACACAGTACAAACATTTTGTGTACGAACAGCCTATATTTAAAGACGGAACAGCAGATACAAAAATAGGAGTGCGGTTACCAGACAGTCCTAATAAGATGTTCCGTTTTGGATAGAATAATGGGTTTCGGGCGAACGGATAGATTGCCGAATTGTGAAACTGCATTCTGCATTCGCTCAATTACGTGTTCTCCTCTTTCTCGCTCTCTGTGAACAAGCTCACAGGTCGCAAGACACGCGATATTTTCAATCATATCTGCCTGGTTGCAAACGACAGCATTTATGACGATCTAAAGGCTTTTTTTCATCGGATGGAGTCACTNGGGTGTCTACTGGGGTTTTATGACTTGCGAACTGAACAACGATATATCTCTTTGGTTTTACAATCCTGTTTTTTGCGTGCTCTAACTAACAAAACTCAGCTAGTACCTCAAAGATGACCAATGAACAGATAAGTACCTAGCCGATCAAGTCAAAAAAACCATTCGCAAGGAGTGGTAGTTCGGACCTTGGCATGTATGTACACGCGCATTCGTGTTTCACAACCGTCTTCTTAATCGGAGTTATATAGCTACAGCGTGCTGTGCTAACATACTTATAGAACACGGTAGAAACGATTTTGGTGGTTAAACTGTTTTTACCATTCTACACAACTCTCTGCCTCTTCTTGTCCGGTTAGTGCCACTCATCATATTACTCATAAACATTGTTCATCAGTCCTTTTTTATACATCTCTCTGTCTGCCTAAAGACGTCTATCAAAGCAAGTCAAGTCACAGGGGAAACCCTGTGACTTCTGATAGGAGGACGTGTATTTACTTGAAAGTCCGTAGTAGACTTCGTTTTCTGCGAAACTGTTATTTGTCTTTAGTGGCGAGACAATGGACACGGTTAATATAGTTTGATCGAATCAAAAAATCAGTCTTTTTTATAGATGGCACTTGCATGATTTCACTCTAAATGTGATCACGCAGCTATTATTTCAAGAGTTCAATTTGTCTAGACGCAAATAACAGACAACAGAGTTCGAGTTTTGACGACTCACATCGGAAGATTCATAATTCATGTGAATGTACACCACCATTGTTAGAATTCCGAGGAAGCGCGACTGTTACGGTGTTTGCGTGTATCCCTGTGATGGCTTCATAACATCCAAAGCTTTGACTATATAGAGAGGTGAGTAGCCGTGTTCGGTACTTCAGTGCCCAATAATTCGATTCTGCGCAATTCACTAAATGAATAAACAATCAAACACTTGAAAGCTGAAAAGGAAATAATGAAACAAAGAGTCTGGGTTGCCAAGAGAACCAGGGAACTTCAACATCGATTGATTCATCTCATAACATAAAAATGAAGTGAATCTAGAGTTAGGAAAAATTGAAATGATTTTGAATGTTTTAAATTATTCAATAAGAATAATCCGCGGGTGCCGACAAAAAGCGTATCTTAGTAGTGTGTGATCGAGTTAGGAGAGTTCTCGATTATACGTTATCCGGACGTACGAGCGATTTTTATGGAAAATTATGTGAACTACTCCTTTGGGCACAGGGAGAATCGCTTCAAGTGGAGCTTAAACGTGCTAACCCCTCGATAGATTCCGATCGATTAGGAAAAATTTCATTCTGCTATCCTACCTTGTCCAGTGTGTATCAAAGAATAAGGGTATGGCTCGAACCCATGTGACCTGCCTCTTAATTTAGAGTTATATTCCAGTTCCTCTATAGTATACATAAGCATTACCAAACTGATCTCCCACGTTAATGTTCTTCATTCTCGTTTAGCACCATTTGAGCTGACGCAACTGTGAGTGTCATGATTCAATTTGAGTTGCCCCAAACTCAGCTAGAAACTAATGAAACATTAGGCTAGTAAAAGCAATAGCGTAAGTGGATCCATCACAGATATCATGCGCCGGGTTTGAAACTAACGTTGAATTCAATCCTGAGGCTCAAACTGCTAGGCCATTAGAAAGATCCGCTCTAACGAAAGTAAAGATGTAGCACCTGTTTGTTCAATGTTTGTGTTTGCCCTAGGGATATAATCATCCCCTTCCCCACGCTAGTATAACTAACAAAATCCTTCACAACTTATCTTTGTTCTGTACACTGCTATGGTTGTCAAAATCTAAGACTTTCTAATGCTTCATTCAGTTTGTGCTTGAACCAATCAACTGTGGGTACAGAAACAATGTGAGACGGTAGAGAATTCCAAAGAGTGCACACTCTGAGGACGGATGAATGACCCCGGCATTCTGGTAGACATTTTTGGAACACTAATTTGAATGAGTGCCCTTTGAGGTGAGGTTTGGACGACAGAGAGAGCAGTGAATGACTTGAGTGATCAGGGGTTCTGCATTGTTTGATATACCAAAATCAAATCCCCTCGAATTGGGCGATACTGTGCGGAGAACGGCTCCAATGATTCCAATCTTTCCAAATTAGCCTTGGAATGCAGCTCATTGCTAATTTTGGTGGCCATTCTTTGTGGAAGTTCCATAAACGTACGACCGCGTTGCAGGCATAAATCCCACGCCCGATTGGCATACTCTATACGGGGTCAGATGTAGCCCGGAAATATATGTGAGAATAAAATAGGTTCGAGACTATCAAATACTTGCATTACCAAACCAACATATCTCACAGTGCTCGACGACACCCCGGAGCAGTTTAAAGAACAACTTAGATCGTCTTGAACAATGAATCCGAGATCCTTCTAATTCGAGTCATACGGAAAATGTTGATGTCCCCTGAAGTACGGAAACGCAGTTTTATCGAGACGAGATATGACCGTGAATTGAAGTCGATGGCATCGCCGATCGGCAGTGGATAAGCAGCAAAAGTGTTCTCTGAAGTACCTGTGAGCCCTCAGGTTTTGTCACCGTTTTCCATATGTTTTGCATCGTCTGTAAATATAAACCTAAGTGGTCTCAGAATGTCCGTTAGATTGCTTTTGCAAACTGGAAAGGTTGAGGACCAGTCATGGATCCCTGTGAAACTCGTCGGGCTAAGCCAGTAGAATCAGATAGTGACCCAGAATCCCGAACTGTTACGGTGCGTTGTCGACTGAGTTCTTCTATCTAACCGAGTACAGATCTTCGAATTTCATAATTCTGTAGTTTCCTGTCGTTGATGCAAGAGTTTGCTCGTTCCAATATTGAAATCAAATTTCCTTCTCTCCACATCAAATGGTCTTTCCACAATAAGTGATAAACTATTAGAATTAAAATTAATCGCATCACTGCAAATGACAGCATCAGACCGATAACCATCAAGCACTCGCCATCTGCCGGTTAAGTTCCCAAACTGGCATCTGATTAAATTCAACAGTGTTTGAATGCACTCAGTGTTCCATTCCATTCCATTTTCCACATCGATAAAATGACTTCCATCTATTGGACGTCTTTTTTATCAGACATTTACAGCTTAGCTAACAACCGACAGGACGGCCGTGTTACCGAATAAATAGTTTAGGCGCCAACACAATTGTCAGTCCCGTCGGTTTGCAGTCCATTTCCATGTTTTTCTTGGAGTTGTTATGGGCAACTTCGGGTGATTATGTCATTTACAACGTGGTACACAGACGACGAGTTCGCAACTAGTAGAGAAAAGAAGCACATGAGCAAAACTAAGTTACTGGTAAACGCAGACTTGCCTAGTCTGCATTAGAATAGCACCATTAACATTCTATCATTTGAACCGGGTTCGCCGTTTCAGCACAACGCGCAGGTTTCGTCGTCACATCGCCGTCTGTGCACGTACGTTCTCACATTTCCAGCAATATGAGCTGGTGCAAGTGATCAATTCAAGTGAACGGACTACATCATTCCGGATTAGTTCATGCGAATTAATATGAATTTCAAGCCGTTAGACGGATCAGCTAAACGGACCACATTTTAATCTATAACCGTTAGTGAAACTCTTTATTTGTGTGTTTCGGTAAAAATGTGGAGCAAATTGAACCGTATGGACTCAAGGTGGGTGTGAAGCACATAGCCTAATGGAACAGAGTGTGTCAAATAACGTTTAATTATCCAGGTTCGTTTGATTGATAAATCTGCTCATCAAACGGGTCACGGAATACGTTGAAGTGTCTCTAATTGGGTACACGAATCATACAAAGTCTATCGCGATAACCTTCTTCCTCCTCCCCCCCACACCCCCGCGACGAGATATTTCGGATAAAAACAATGTGTCCAGTCACAGGAAATCAGCAAAATTGAAGAAAGTGAAAAAAGATACACTTGTTCCACAAGGCTAAGACAGTGGTAGAATTTGGAACTTTCAAATCTTTCCAATATGTTGGACACAAATTTATCGCCTAATAGCTTGCTTATCCGGCAGTTGCAACAGAAAACAAGTGAGTTCCGTCCGTACTTCCATGTGTATGAGTGTTACATTTTCCCTTCGAAAAAACGGTTAGATTCGTCCGCAAACATCCCCATCATCCTTGATCCACCTGGCCGTACTCAAGAGAAAATCTGTAGCATTTCTATCAATGTTTCAGTGATGAACTCTAGCTAACAACGAAAGATCTTGCTGTTACAGCACAAGAACAAGCTTGAGTTCAAGCACTACATCACCCTTGACAGGTTACACAATGAATTGGTTTTGTGAGAGTTGCTGATTGACGCAAACCGCTGCGCTATGCGGAGCAAAGCCTCTAGTATTCTGAGTACTACTAATAATACCAGGATTCGCAATAGATTTTGAATTACCAGCGCCCTCCCGGGTACATTAAATAAATGTTTCTTTTTCAATATTTCAGCAGTTTGATCACTCAATTGTTAGTTAATAATTCAAAGTCCTTTCACTTACGGAAATTGACGGGTACACTTCTATATATCCATCAATATAATATAATTGTGCAGGCATAACTACTATTTATATACATTGACTACATTTACGTGTTATAGACATTGAATTCATTGAAGAGGCTATATCACTTTTGAATGTAGAAAGCCTAATCGCGAGTGTGGAAATTTGTCTCACAAATGTGAAATAACTTCAGTTCATAGAAAAGACACACTCTGTTCGTTTGCAATGAACTTTCCTTTTTTCCCCACATAGGCTGATATTCCAAACAAAAACTCAACTCCTCACGGTTTCGACTACCGCGAATCGTGCTTCTAATTAGTTCCGGTTTTCCTCTTGACCGGCATTGCGGGTCAAAACGAAGTCACTTCATTTCGTAATCTCTAATTATCTAAATACGTGATGTATAATCTTCACAGAAAGACCGTCCTTGCATCCGCAGTAACGTCGCCGGGAATGCTTCAAAGGATTGGTCGTAAATTGAAACAGCACGTTAAAATGAGGCAGAGGACTAAACTCAGGGGGACACTTACGCATGACATAAATTAATGGAGTTCACCTGGGCTAAATGTTAAATCCGGGAGGCGCTTTGGTGTGTGATCAGTCTGGAATGATGCACCGGTTAGTTGGACATTGGTGGATATGTCAACATGGCAAACAAGATGTCCACTAACAATGGTGGCTACCCACCATCAGTTATATTTTTAGCTAATAACTTCAACGTATTTACACAATCTCGTTTTGAAAATCTATCAATAGTTTCAGTTGTGCATTTGCTTGTGTGTATTGCACACCGCATTCTCAGATCTGTGCTTCCGGGGTTTTCAGTGATGTCACGTTGGTTGTGTGACCCAGTTCTGGCGGATCGCTGTTATTGTGTGAAAATGTTTGTGTGTGTGTGTGGCAGGGTTGGGTCATTGAACCCAGAAGAGAGTCAAGTATGATTCTTACCCACGTCGAGATACTGACTATCGGGTTAACCAAAGCAAAGCATTCCGCATGATTTATCACGTTCCCTCGAACCCGTCTAAATATGTCAGAATACATACGTTGGCCATAAAGAAGCCATATGTATTAAAAATTTGACCCCCGAGCTATGTGCCCAGAGGGTACTTATACAAGCTCTCCATCTCTGCAGTGGGTTCACGAACCCACGCTTCTCCTGCCCACACACACACACACACACACACACACATTTTCACACAATAACACCTCAGAACTGGATCATACGACCATTACTGAAAATCCCGGAAACACAGATCTGAGAATGTGGTGTGCACCATACACACATATACACAAAGTGATCAATTCTGCACTTTTTAATGTTATCCCTTAAACCCGTAGGTTTTATGCTCACACATAAAGCGTGGCGGCATGATTGTGAGTTATTGAAAAAGCAATTGTTACCCTAGAAATTGTGTTCTAAATTGGTTATGATGGCAAATTAAACGGTAATAGTTGTCGCGATAATGCGACAATTTTTAAGCTTACATTGTTGCACCTGAAATCAATCAGCATGGGAATACATGAAACCCGACAACGATCACCGTTGGTCTGGTTGCATTCTTTTCACTTCGTTTTATTTTGTAAACTGATCGCCAAAAGGTTGTTATGGTCTACTGCACTCCGAACTCTCATTCATTTACCGTTCAGAGCTAAGGAGTATGGTACAACCTTTGAGATATCTCACTTCTGTGTTTGTGCTGGAATGGGATTCATGTCACATCACATCAGATAACTGCCTCCTCGTGTACGGATATAGATGATTACGAACTACAGTAAGTAGCGTCACAATCACCAATCACACGCTTCTGCGCAATAGGTCAGCATGTTGACCGCCTCGTGGAAGGTTATGTTATTTGTGTGGCAGTGGGGATGATGTGGTTGGAAGTCAGGGGAGAGGCACGAGTGACTTGCGATCATCCTCTCAGGCTTGACCCGAAATCAACTTCCTTCTGGGGTCACAGTGCCACGTGGACAAATAAAGAGTAGCAGAAAAGTGAGGTTTAATGGCATATTTACAAGTAAATTTGCCCCTGTCTCTGGTCTCTACTAAAAACACAATCAGTCTCCAAAGCCACTACGTTTCAGTTTGCAGGAATACTTAGTGAAAAGAAAGGAGAAAAATCAGCGTGGTGTGCTGACGTTATAAACATTTCACCCACAGAAGTGTAGATCTTGTCGTTTTTGAATCAGCATTCCAAATCTCGCATGCCCACTTGCACACATAATAGATTAGTGGCGACCAGTAATTGTCTCAGACGCATCCTGAGATGATCGTAGGTATCCAAACAGAAAACCTACTTTCAAGGAGAATGATCATGAATGATGGATTTCAGGACAAAGTTGAACTAACTCTCACCTATAAAGCTTCTAAACGATAATCAATAAAAAAAATTCCGTTGAAGTTAGATATCAACTTGGTCCACGTTGATAAACGCTGTTGGTGGGGGGAGGGGCAGAGTAAAATGGTGCTCTACTAACATGCGGTTTTAACAGACTGACAATTTATACAATCAGAACATTTGACCGTTGTGAACCATTCTTCTGTTACCATTTTTAGTTGCAATGGCAATGCAATTCATATTCTCGGTGAAACGAACCAATCTTCTGAACGAACGACCTCAATTACCTCCATTAGCCACAACATGGTGACAAAGGATAAGGCATCAAGTTAATACACCTCCCCCTCCCCCCAAGCGGAGATGAAATTGAAAATGTTCCTCTGAGTATCCGCCGATTAGCTACCGTCACGGACCACACATTGATGGGCGCGTTCGGCAACATGGCCCTACAAAGGTGGCTACAAAGGGAAGTGCAACTGCATTTGCCACTAACCGGCCACATAAAAGGAACCGTGTAGCCTAATTTTCGAAGTGATTCGATTCACAAAGTCCAACTTCCCCTATCATCTTCGAGTTATACATTCGATTCTGCTTGACGGCCCAAAATGTGGGCTAGATAAATGATTGGTGAGAATAATGCTTAACGTCGTCACTTTAGGGAACTACCCCTATTGCATCCCTCAAATATTTTATTAGGGCATTATCTGTGGAATTATGGTTGGTTGTCATTAAGGACAACATTATTCAAAAGGGCATTGAACAATACAGAGGGAATTTGAAAATGTGCACTACGATTAACTTGGAATGATGCGCTTTGTTGATTATATCATCGTTCTTGGAAACCCTGCTTAATATGTCGTCGTATAATATGATAATGCCTTGTTACAACGGATAAGTTGAACGGTATGGAAAAGCATACCAACCAGTAAGAGTTAAAGAATTTGTAACTTTTTAAACTGGCATGAACATGGTATTAGCAAGTTTTCTACATGGTCGCTTTCTCCTGTTCACTCGCTTTGACCACTTCTGAAGAATACTAGTCTAAACGGAACTGAACTACATGCTTTGATACAGCAGATCTCTTTGACAGACAAATCGAACCCTACTTCAAGGTCCGAAGCATGTGACAGTTAACTGCATTATAGTACAAAAATGAGTATTCTAGGCGACTCAAATCAAGCATCTCCGATCAATTAGCGCATCGTTAGGAGAGCACAAAGCAAAAAAGGTAAAAAATCATCCTGGGTGCTGGCTGGAGTGCAAGCCAACCGTTGTCAGAGACAGGTCTTCCGTCTAAGTTCAATTCATAATAAAGGGAGTGGTGACTGGTGGAACTTAGAATACTCATTCAAAATGCGAATTTAAAACGTCTTCTATCTTAGAGGACCAAGTTCGGATTAGCCCATTCGATTGTTCAGATGCACCAGGTACTCTTAGGTGTGGGTTTCACTCCTTGGGAGATCGTTAATTTCCTACGAGGTAAATGCAATACAGTACAATGAAAATGTTTGTGATGACCGGCAAAGAGCACTGAACAGTGGTTTCGTCCTGTTTTGGGGACTCTTCAGCAGTGTACGTTTTGTGTCCCTGTCCTCCAGTTTATTTGTTATACACGTTTGAATGGATGAAGCAATAGCGCTTTCTCAAATTGCGTACTGTTTGCTTTTCAAATTATCTGCTGCCTTTCAACACAAACTCACTACAAGTTATGAGCACAATATTAGGCTTCGTTCGTACAACGATGCTCTTACCCGTCCAGTGTGATAGAGGAACTAAATCGTTACCTTAGACAAATTTAACAAATTTCATGACTGTAGTTCACCGGAACAATCATTGAACGGTTTTTTCTTTACAGATGTTGATTAAATTCATGCAACATGACTCTCATTTTGGAAATAGATTTAGTTTCCACAACCATACTTGCATATTGCTATGGCCATGGATGAGGTGCATTGATTCCTGACTCTGTCCCACTTCTATATGCTTATTTATCTTCCATCACCGTTTGATCTTGTGCAATGTTGAGTGCGGCAATAAAATATATAGTAGTTGGAAAGTTACGGTTTGTATTTTAAAAATATTTCATGCACAGCGGTATGAAACTGTATTATTTCTAATAAAGTCGATTCCTTTTTCCTGAGACCGTTCACTAGGTTGAACATACGTGTTCTAAATAGCTTACTTTTTCATTTATTGCACAGTAAATAAAACAAGTGAAGAAAAATTATTCAGCTTAAATAAACTGATAAAGTATCTGGCTACAAGCTACTCATGAATTAGCCGTATTACTCAAAGAACCACAAATAGAGTCCCGGAAACAAAACTTCGACCTTGAGGTGTGCGGCTCGTTCAATGAGCATCTTGTAGTGTCACCATACCCAAACCGGATTAAACATCAAAGTTTTTGGCATATGGTTGAAGAAAGGAGACAACTTAATCGATTGGTACATAAATCAGATGACTGAGTTTCTAACTTGCGTAGGTTCTTTAAAGGGAAAATAAGCCGAATATATTGCATAATCACTGGATTTTCTCAAGAAGACATAAACCTGTGTTTCAGCTGTTTCACTTTCTAAAACACTACAACCAGCCGACGGGATACTGAGCATCTGCAGTTATCCACTTTGCAATATTGTCCGCATGCATACAGATCCGTCGCGGTTTTCAGCCACCGATGGATTTTTTGGACACATTAGTCTCTCAGGTATAACGGAGTCTCCCTAATTGTCCCAGTTCAGTCCTTTCACGATAATAATAATTGATAAAGATTTTCGACTTGCGCGTTGCAACTTGCTGTCATCTAATAAGTGCCATTTTGCATCCCCAAGGCAGAGATCATCGAACGATTTTGATCAGTTCTTCTACACAATGAAACGCCGTGTGTTGCTTGTGTCCAAGTTGATCGTGTGTTTACCGTCGAACGACCAAATGCCTGATACTGAGATTTCATTTTTTTGGTTCCTATTCACCTTTTTATGTGCACAGGTTACATGGTTAGGTGGTTTTTCTAAGGAATTTTTGTACAGCCTCTCGGTGGTCAACGATTAAGCAGCAACTAACGAATGGATCACACCACGATAAAACAAGTTCGGTAACTCATTAAGGATAGTTCGTGGGCCATACAGTCTCCGCAGGGGATCGCGTATGAAATTCCTTCACAGGAACCCGAAATCCCAAAAGAATCTTTTATAAATTGTGAAAATATGTGCCTACCCCCTACTCCCTCAGCTCACCCTCCTTCACTCACACACCCCGTCTTCTTAGTCATCTTGTTGATCAAAGGATTGCAAAAATGACTGTGTTACTGTTGCGAGCTATTTTACCAACTCAAAAATAACAGTTTATCCAGTAATTTAAATTATCTCCCACAAAAACAAAACATGTCAGTTCTGTTTGTGATTCATTATTTAAACCTATCAGTGTTATCCGAGGGGTTCCACAAGGAACCGTGCTGTGGCCTAGTCTTTTTCTCGGATTCATAAATGACCTACAACATGTCCTTGGGCCAAATAAGCTACTATTTGCGGATGGCTCTAAAATCTAGAAAACAGAAACACATCCTGAGAATTATTTGCCACCCGTTTCTCCTATGTTCTGCAGAACCAAACACTACTCAATACCGCTGAAGAAACGGATTTGGGAGTTATGGTACAGGAGGACTTAGAATGTTCCACACACTGTGCAAGGTCATCATCCACTTCCCTAAAGCAAATTGGATTACTCGGACGTATTTTCGGGCGGTTCGAAAGAGCACTGTTCTCATGCTTGGTATCAGCGTTCGTTCGGCCACATACGGAGTATGCCGTTCGAGTACAGAATCCACGGTTGAACCGCGACAAGAAGGCTCTAGAACGTCCGCAAAGGCTGGCAACAAAATTGGTAAAAAGTCTGTATGATAAGACACTCCAAGCAACTGCAAATATCGGGACAATACTCATCTTAG
>UZAN01050421.1:1952-20443 GCA_900618425.1 Echinostoma caproni
ACCTGAACATTTCGGGTGCACTGCGCTATTTTATCTTCGTGATGGGGTATATCCTGTCTGACCAGGACTGCTACACCACCCCTCAATGTACCCCTTTCCTGTCCTGTCTGTGGACTGTGAACTGGCTTAAAAGTGGTTCGGGTATGTGGTCTTCCTGCGTTAGCCACGTTTCAGGCAAGACAATCACCTCAGCCTTTGTCCCCGCAGTCTCTGTGGCCAGCTCTCCCACTTATTCCTGATACTGCATGCATTGGCGTGCAATAGTACCAATGCTTTCCTATCCCCTAACGAGTGGTGTTTTTTACTCGGATTTTTTCTTCAGGCGTAACACGCGGGTAGGCAGCCCGTTTTTTAGCTGATTTATGGTGCTATCTGTTACTGCGACCACCGTTTCCTCCAGCCCGGGGAGCTTGGAAACGTATGTTGGTTCCGGTGAAAATATTGGCTGGCCGGTTGCGGCATTATTTGATTCCATCTGGGTCTCGTTTACTAACGTGAGATGCTCCAAGATGTCCTCAATTACTACCATATTCGGGTTTGCTAAGACCCATGGTGCCCTGGGCAGTTTCATTAGCTCAGCCCAAAATTGTTCTCTTCCCGTCATGTAAGTTGACGGTCTCCTATTTGTTTCCTTGGCTCGGGGTTCACTAGGGACTATTTTATAACGCCCTTTGGTGGCACTCCAAACTAAGTCTGCCTGAGATGGTATCATATTCTTGTCTAGCGGTCTTGCAAACCCTACCAGTATGCGTCTAGCGGATGCCTGTGGTGCTTTCCACCTCCCGACCCGGTGTACTCTCCTAATTGTCGAGTTTGGTGGAGCCCCAGCTAACCTGAGTATGTCATGGACTCTACGCATGTCCATTTCCCTAAGGGCCTTTGATTCTCTTATATTCAACTCCTCATTGTTAAGTATAAGGAGGTTTCTACGAAGTTCAACTTTGGGGATACTTACTGCAAGGAGAGTACCCACTTGCTTCTTCAGCTCCCGAAGCTCTTCTTCTAACCCATCTCTATTCCCATGTGAGGGAATATTTCTACCTACTCCAGGTTTGGACCCGTGGTGTGGCTTGGGACGGTTTATATCCTGACGTTCCTTGGGGTTGACCACAGGTAGCGGCTTATGTAATGGTTTGGATACCGCTGCTGCCTTCCAAGTCTTCGGCAAAACTGGTGGCCAAGAACTGTCTCCCTGCGGTTTACTCTTTTCTTCAGTTGAGGCAACCTGAGCGTAAGTCCTCGAGGTTCCTCTAGAAGATTCCGACAGTTTTAAGCTCTCGAGACGCTGACTGCTCGGTTTGCCTCTGACCTCTGATTTCCGCTTCGCGAATGCAGACCTGGCCGCGTCCTTACACTGGTCACAAATCCACTCCACCCAGCTACTTGTGTAAAAGAATGCATAGTGGTCTTGGCTAGTACTTGAACAACCAGAATGTGCCCACCCTTTGCAGGTTTTGCATTCAATTCCCTTGACCACCTTCTTCCCGCAACTATCCTTTAAACATGGATAGGACACGCGCGTCATTTTAAGTACATGTGTTCAAACTGTAAAACAGTGATATGGAAAACGAAAGGTGAATAAGATACGTAAAAGGGTTACAAAAATCCAAATTAATCAATCCAAATGGCTATGCACGGAGTATTGATCCGCGCTGTTAAGTGCTCTTTGACAGAGCACTATAAATAACTACGATCGAAAAACTCGGAGGAATAAAGTGTGGAACACAGTAAAGTTTCAATTTATGGTAATTGCACTTTACTTTGACGATCGATACAATAAGCGAATCAGAGCATGTAAAAACTTCAACCACGCGCCAACGTACCGCAAGACAGGCGGTTGTTCTAATTCATAAGGTCCCTCAACTGGACGATCCAGACGAATCCTTATGCCAACAAAACGATTGCAAGTCTTGATTCTTGAAGTCTTGAAGTTGTACACGGGTTCGAGGCTTGCGCTCAATATTCTCGGTTCCAGATTGGAGTTTCATTCGAGAACGAATTAGTTTCACCCAGGTTCTGACCAATGCAATTAGTCGTCTACCCAGCTCACCAAACTACCACGGGAACAACCCGAGGGTAATAAAAGTAACCCTCGGAACGCCAGAAATGGCCAACTTCGTTTTGCAGTCTTGGAAGGATAATAGAAAAAGGGGTTCGCCGGATCTACGCCTAAGACCACCAAATAATACCGGATCCCGGCAAAGTCAGAAAACGGAAACCGATACGAACACATCACCTTCCTCGGCTATTGTTGAGACCAAGATCAACGCCATTCGCCCCACGATAAGTCCGGCCGCGCACTTGTTAATTCAGTGAGCAAAATCAAACAATTTTACAACACATTCGACCCAAGTTGAGTCATCTCCGATCAATACTAACTTCGCGAAGATAAATCAATAATATTACGTCTAGCAGTAATATTCACTCTCTTTGTTCACCCGATCAGCAGACTATGGCCGTTTGCACATTGCTTACTGTGCATTTCATTGGTACATTCATTTCCTGCGTTGATCAATGTTATTTTCAGTCACATATAAGCAGCATAATAAACTTGTAAATTGACTTGTGATGCATGACCCGTAACTTGTGATTTGTGCTCAGCGCCAATAAAATCCTGTGCCGCTAAAGCCGCGTTTTCTCTCCCGCTTGTTTGGGAGGCATGAGAGATTGTTAGCTGTATGTGCATCCTATGTTTCACCTAGGAAGCGTCCGCTCATAGAACTATCATCCGCACACGGATAAGTGGTAGTCATAGAGACAGCAGACTACAAACGAGCGGAACAGTGTGCCGCAGTGGCTCACCGTGCCCGTCGAGAGCATTTTAGATTGAGGTCGGCACTGACATGTAAGAAACCGGAGGTATTCTTACCTCTATACAAAGCTATTGTTCGACCGCATTTGGAGTATTGTATACAACCCTGGGTTCCCTTCTTCAAGAAGGACGCCGCTTGTCTCGAGGGGATCCAACGATTAGTCACAAGGATGATCGAAGTCCAGCGAGAGAAGGCGCATAAGCAGAGACTGCAGGACCTTGGGCTCTTCTCCTTGGAGAGAAGACTCCGAGTTGACTTGATAGAGACGTTCAAAATTATGAATGACCTATCAGGGACGGATGAAGCAGTGTTCTTCGAGAGGATGCAAAGCAATACTAGGGGGCACATGCACAAGCTGAAGAAAGTGCGCACGAGACTATCGGTGCGTTCAACCTTCTTCAGCAACAGGGTAGTCAACTCATAGAATAAGTTACCACAAGATCTGGTGGAGCTAGGGAGCGTACATGCTTTCAAGAAGGAGCTTGATAAACGCTGGTTGAACTTATTTCCTGAAGTAGACGCATAGTTTAAGGTCTGATAGGTTATAGGTTTTCTCATTTACTAACCACCCCAAATAGAGGAGCGCTTCCAAATGTGAGGTCTCTCGCCTGAACAAGGAGAGAAGATATATTTTTCCTTTCTCTTCCCTTGCAGAGGCGGAGACAATTGGTACGAGAAGAAAACGCGCGTAACTACAATATAGAACACTCGCAGTGGTAGGGGCCAACACGTGGCTTACTACCGAAGGAACCCTGGACACTCGATCGGCCGTGGCCATCTCCTGTCCTGTGCAAACTGACTGACTGACTGACTGACTGACTGACTGACTGACTGACTGACTGACTGACTGACTGACAGATGTTTTCCGATTGCCGTGCAACTGTTGGGTTGGCGCGGTATTGTGTATGCTCCGTCCAGGGCTTATCCAGATGTATTCTTGTTCAACACGAATCTTTCTTTTATATTAAATAGAGAGAAGAACCTTTTCCAGGTTCTTCTCGTCTGCAAGTATTACACGAGTCAGTCGTGGCTCCACAGCATGCGGCGACGATGGATGGCGAAAGAGTCGCACGATCTCAACTGGGTGAACGTCGATGCCCATTTAGTTGCGTGAATCAGCTCAGCGGTCAAGCTCCTCTACTTGTTTCTCCCTCCGTGTATTTGTTGTGAGCTGTGACACGTAGGCGCAAATAACTGTCATTTCGGGGTTGTTAATTGCCTTTATATCTTCGGCACTGGATTGTGCTCCTGGATAATCTGAGCTTTAGGCTCAATGATTTGTGTCAAATCTCGATCTCTGACATTATCCTGTATTGCCTTTGCTTCGCCGTCAATTTCGAGACTGGGTATTGGCAACGCTGTAATAGGGCTCTTAACAAAGCAACGAGGTTTTTTGTGGGTCTATGAACTGGACTGGGAGGGTTTACCTGAGTGCTCAAAGCAGTTATCTTTTCTTCCAGTAGAGTGATTTTTCTTTCGCTTTTTGCTCTGCTGCCGATAGTAACTTTTCAAACTTTTCTGTAATATGTTTCATACGCTTTACTATAGGATTTTCTGATCAATCGTTACAAAACTACAAACTGTATGGCTAGATCATAATCTTTTTTATTCGTTTGGTCGACAGTTGTGCATAAAACGGATGAAAGTACTTTAGACAGTGGTTGCAGACAATGCCCGACTTAACGTCCTTAGGCGCATCAACAAACCACATTCTCTGATCCTTGTGTTGCACTTAGTGCGTTAGTTCCAGGCACACTATGACGGACCATTTTGACCCACTATGAACCGGGAGACAGAAGACGAATGACAAAGGTCAAATTCTGATCATCTAGGTAGACCACACGGTTGGGGTCAACTGGTGCGTATCGATCGATGCGGTCGGCGATGGAGAAATAGACACGTGAATACGAGGATAACAATGACACAACTATATTCCACAAATTGATCCGTAGCTATCTTGCACATATACAGATAGAGCCGATTAGCAACTCGTTTAGTGGAGTGGGAATTTATTTTCACAACGGTATCACAATGGTGCTGATACAAAGAACAACAAAACCTTTTGCGCGCGTAGATATTTCCGTTAATTCCGTTGAAATCGAAAATATGACCAAATAGCTTGGGTCCATGAATTTATATCCAAAAGGTGTCTATCAGAAGATAGAGCTAGTAAAACAGTGTAAGATGAGCCCAAGCTTGATACTAAAACGAGCCGGGTGGAGCTACCAAAATTCATGTCTATACACCTGTTATCGTTGATGAGTAAATTCTATTCAACGGACCAGCCTTTAAGAGCATCAACAGATGAATATGGATTGCAGTAATTGTACTCCAGATAGTGACATCATCTGCATACGTATCTACGTTTGCAGCTTTGGCAGAGATCACGGTAAACGTGCGGTGAGAGAGAAAGCTGCAAATAAGTGATAGAAGAGGATCAGGGATTCCACACACCCCCAGCTCGTGTACGAGTGGGGCTTGTGGGACCTTGTCGGAGGCTTTAGCAAAATCTATATATACGGCGTACGAGATTTTGCCTTGGTCATAAGCCTTTGTTAAACTATCCATGACAGTTAGCATATTGGTGACGCAAGATCTGCCTGGTAGAAATCCATGCTGGAAGGTTGAAAGTAAATTATTCGCGCAGAGGTGCTTCAAGATGGCCTCTTTCAGAATGCGGTCCAGAATTTCACTCGGTACACTAGGCAGAGAAATAGGACGGTAGCTTACTGGAAGGAACCTACTACCTATTTTGTAGATGGAAGAGAGGACTGCGGCTTTCCAGCGAGAAGGAAATATTCCATCATCCATACACCGTCGGAAAAGTCGGGTGTATGGGCCAGTTGAGATGTCCACCGATTCTTTGAGAATTCTAGGGTGCATTTTGTCGGGCCCCATAGAGCAGTAAGGGTTTAGGTTCCGTAGTTTTTTCTTTACGTCTAACTTTGAAGTAGTAACACGACTGAACGTGGAATTTAGTGGAGAGAGTTGTAGTGGGAGTGATGGAAGTGAAACTCAAGGTGATCTGGTAGTGCTTTTGAAATTCACCTGCAATCTGTGGAGGGGCAGTTACTTCTGTCCCGCCTGATGAATTGAGGGCAAGAGGGAAGTGAGATGTGCCACACAAACGACGGATATACTTGTGGAAGAACGGTATNTTCTTTTGTGCCCGTTCAAGTATAGCTCTTCGAGTGCGCAGTTTGTAATATCTAGTATTTGGTCTCCATACTTGAAGAAGGATATAAATTGCCTCGAGAGGGTGCAACGGTTAGCTATTAGAATGATCGCGAGAATGAGGGGTACGTCATGTAAGGAAAGGTTAGAATCCTTATGGGTTTTCTCCATGGAGAGGAGACGCCTGAGAGGTGACATGATTGAGACCTTCAGAATAATGAAGGGGCTAACCGTCAATGACCCATTTGTAGCCGGGATTGACTACGTGTTCGGTGGCTGGTCTTCTGTTTGTTGATGGTGGTCTGAATGCTAGTATTGGATAACGTTATTTTCTCCAAATTTTTCCACTGATATTGTACGTCTATCAGGGGCTCGTTGGAGATTTTACCAAGAGCTAGAGTAGACGCTATCTGGTGAACCATAGGTAGTGTTACAGCTGCCCTTTCGGAACTGCATCACAGGTGTATCGTTCAACCGAACAACTTCGTGATCCCGAAATTCGTACTTATATTCATCGCAAATCAAACAAATAACCGAAACATCCAACAATAATAGAACACAACGAACATCAATCAATGGTGGAATCACGTTTAATACGGTATCTGAAAGCGTACAATGATGCCATGAATTTTGTACGCATACTTGACCGTGATCCTCAGTAGGCGGACCGTACAGTGATAAACAAATAAGTAGAGTGTTATTGCTCTACCGAGCGGAATCAAACGACAATCAAAACCGTTATGTTTTTACAGTAATAATGATAAATGGTACAGATAAGCGATGACCAGATTGCAAGAGAGAAGAAAGAATGCCGCTCACAAAAACCCAGTTAAGTTATCAAAATGTTGTTATCATCATCATCTACGGTGCTTCAGCCGCCGTAACAGGTAGCGCGCAGCTTGTTACGTTCACTATGGTGGGCTGTGTCTCGGTTCGCAGCTTCGGCTAGCTGGTCGAGGCTGTATCCGCGGGTGAAGACATTGGGGATACTATGTACGTGTGGCTGGAGCAGCTGAAACCAAATTTGACGCTAAGCGGAGTTGTCCAATTTAGTGTTACCCACCAACGCATTCATTCATTGCAGTAACTAGAACGGCTTCCGATTTCAGAGCAGTATCCCCGTCCATAGAAGCTGGATGCGCTTCTCTATGGAAATCGCTAAAGTAGGGTGAAGTGCTTCTTTGATCACATCTCATTAGTTGTTTGTGGGTATATTCATGTAGTTGCAGCGCATGTCACGCAGTATGGCGGACAATTTCTCATGGAACCGCGAAAGTTGTCCGGTAATGCGAGTTTCATGGAATCACGAGGAAGGCCTCCGGGTTTCCTGACATAAACGCTGGTGCTCTGATTTAGGCCTAGATAGCCTCGCTATCTGCGGAATACCTACGGTTAGGACTAGTCGTGGTATACTAAGGCTACATGCTACAAGGTTAAGAAAAGACCGTATAAAGTATACTGACCAAACAGCGTCTAAATGAAAAAACGTTTGGAAAATTATACTGAAATCCAGTCAGAAGAATGCGTTAGGACACAAACTAGAAACACATGCAGCCTAAAATTATAGGTAAAAGTAAACAGATCCGTAAAAATAAATCTACGAACAAATAACTAGCAGCATGACCTGGAAAAAATTAAAAAATTTCCAACTTAGATAAATAAACCGAGGGCTCATCAATTTATAGCGCTGGTTTATCAGTAACCCAAGATAATACGACGATGTCGAAAACGAGCTTTCATACGAAAGCAGAACGAGACACTTCAAGAAACGCACGACGGTTGTATTTTTTGAACTGGCAGAGCCAAAATAGGAAATGCGGAAGCACGAGTAAACTTGTGGAAAGCGAAAAGAAACACGCGCTGATCAAAGAAGTGGCCCTGATGCGGTCAAACAATGATATGCAAGAAAGGAAGGTTAGTTGGAAAGTGAGAGGTAGTTCGTGTCACTACAACAGCATTTTCAATAAATAGTTACTTTCTCACACATTCATCTGATTTGCGGCAGGTTGATCACAAAAGAGAGAATTATACTAAAATGTAGTAGTTTCTCGCGAGGAAATAATTCTTTTCCTTGAATTGCTCTTTTATACCTATAAAGTAATCCATTAACCCGTCACACGCTTTTCTATTCTGCATACCTCGCTATTAAAATTAACAGGTTTTGATCAACAGTGTCGTTTGCTCCTAACCTGCGGCGACACCATCAAGTTTCTGTTTATTTCAGTGGTGTAGGTGGGAAAATCCACAAAGCGAGCTTTTCGGCAAAGAGGGCTTTTTAGTGTCCTAAAACACCCTTGTTGCACTGTTTTTCTGAAACGGTATCAATGATTATTACTGTGATTGGAAACATTGCTTCAAGAATAAAACAATTAACGATTAGGTCATTCCCGTCCTTATCTTTATTTTTTAAATTGCTATGATATGTCCTTCAGTATGAATTGCTAAAGAGTGAAGTTTATTTTACAAACGTCGCCTAATTTATTAATCGTTCGCTTCAAATTGACTTAAATAAAAAGTCAAAATTACCTTATTCACTTAGGGATAAAACCAGGGTGCTTTTAAGGTAACCCTGGTGGTATAGTTGTCTTCTGTGAGGAACCTCGCTGATTCCGGTGTCAGTGTTACCTTATGTTGTCAGACTCCCCTGATGGAAACCTCGGTGTCATTGCAATCAATGGTTAAAGACACTAAGTGATATGGCCGTGCGTATCTCAGTTGCTCTTCATATTTTGTCTACCGGAATTCTTTATTTTCTCTTCAGCTCTGGCTTCTAATTTTCAATCGTCTACCATTTCCTCCAGCTGTACGACCAAAACCAGGACACGAAATTGCAACGATAATGGCTGTATAAAATGAAGCGAAATGAACTCTGGAAAGAAGTGGTTGATTTTCCAGGAGCTGAATGTTCCTTATTTGTTTTTTATTACCTCTAGTTTGTTCTTCTTACTAGATCAGGGCACTTCAAAGATTTTACTTATCTCACTGCTGTCAGACATTATTTTTTGTGGCATTCAGAGCATTCTACTCCCAATTTGGCCCTCTTAAACAAGCACAATATGAAAAGCTTCAAGCCAATACAGGCACAGAAAATAGTAACAAAAAGCATCTCAAAACTAGTAGGTCGGGTAACAAAGCAGGGGCAAGCGTTCTTTCGGCACCGGGCTGGAATCTGGGGCTTAAACCGGGCCGCCGGACCTCTGGCAGTTCACCTTCCAAAGTTGGCTAAAAGCCGCGATTGAAAACCAACCAAGAAGAGGCTATTGCACCACGCACACACCTTCCTGGGTTTGGTAGTGGTCATCCTCTCAATTGGGTATCAATATGTGTTGCGCGCATTGGACTTTCGATATTATTCACAGGGCATATGATCTGTTAGACTAGATATCGGACCGGAATGTATCCCAGTTTTCACACTGCGACAATGTGGGAGTAATGACGAAAATTGTACGAAAAAAGAGCAGTCCACGATGATATTTCCTGTTTATGTTCTCTTTAGAATAAACTTTTACTTTTATTTTGATATCGCTTTTTGTTTCACTTTACTGCTTGTGTTTTATCGAGTACGATCTTCCACTTAGGTGCAAATATGAGCTGAGTTCTATTTTAACCCATGCAATACGTGTCACGCGCTTTTTCTTCGCTGTTGCATTGAATTGCTGGCATTGTTTATTCGTCAAATTGGCACGTATTTGGTACATTTTATTACCACGTTACTCCAAAAGATATCTATGATAACCGGGAGTGTTTTTTCTCGCACAACGAAACACTTGAAAGTCGGGCACGCATTTTGTGATTCACAAGAATTCTTGTCGACAGACCGTCACATTGAACAGCTTAACGGGCATCATGTGAGTTAATGAGGACAATTCCCACAGGTTCACCGGAGGTGATTAGCGCTACCAAGGTGTGTTGACAACTTTCCCGCGAGCCCAAACGTAAAAGTAAACTTACCTTGGGGGTGGACTCCAGCGCCGTTGGCCGTCACCACTGCAAGCCCTGGGGTTTGGTCCGCTTCATGCTTTCCACCAGTTCGATTCGGAAGACGGGGCAGGTCGCTCCAGTATCTATTAAAATCACTATGCACTGGTTCTGAATGCAGCTGGTAAGCTTAAGGGGCGAGGGGCAGAGCCAAAGGCAAGCAAAACAACGGCATCAAAATATCATCTGGTAGTCTACCTTTTCATTGTTCAGGTCGTATTGGAAGGTTAAGCCTACAGCGTTAGGCCCATCGGCCGAACCATGTACAGCGTAACGACCTTGACAACTTTCTAGTCCGTTTGATTGTGAGTGGGGTTCATGTCTCACTGGACCACTTGTTTTCTGGTGTCTGCACTTTCCTCTCTTTCGGATTGTCAGTAAATCCTAATCACGGAGAACCTCCAGTCTGTCGGCGGTTCCAGTCCACACCCAGACTCGGTCCACTTGCGGTTGTCTGGTGTATTTGTTCACGGGGGACATCCTGCCACACACAGGAGTCAAGCATCTCACAACAGCACGAGCAGTCTTTCCTAGAACGGTTTGCTTTAGGCTCCCAAGAATAGACTGTATTAATGAGAACGTTGGAATCGCGACTTCGAGGGAGCGTATTGATAAAGCGACGCAGACTGTTCTACTATTTCGAATCTAGTGGCTACATCCACCGCCTCTTTTAGTTTCGGTTGTGGGCGGCACATGAGTTGTAAACAAGCCTTGGGTCTTGGAGTCTTGAAGTGACTCTCGGGTTCGATGCTGGCGCCTAATGATCCCGGATCTTTGATCGCTTCTTATTTCCTGTTTGTGAAGGATGTGCCTGGAAAATCAAGAAAAACTGGAGGGGAAATATATTGTCTTGCCCGGGGACTAGCGATGCTAGTTAGGAATAACTAGCAACATTATTAGTAAAGGTAACAAGTTGCTATAGCAAATGTGGAAACAAAATAAAAAAGTGCCACAATATTTCTTGTTTTTTATTTAATTTATTTGGAGGGAGGGCTTAAGGGGAGACAATTAGACCTAGATACTTATCAAGTCAAGACTTGAATGACGCTCTGCCTGTTGAAGAAACTATCTCTTCTGACAATGCTTTCCAATATGAAATCATCCTGAAAGTGAAGAACGATGTGCGAAGAATGGTGCGAGGTTGAGGTTTGCGTAAACTTTCGCTATTATACCGTGTTAAACTCGTGGGGGCTAAAGTGAAGAACTTATCTGCTAAGCCCGAAGAGAATAGGTGGTGTAGAAGAGAAAAGTCAACCCTAATTCGCCTGAATTCCAGAGGATGCAGATCAAGCTCCAATAGCCAGTCAGGAGAGAGTACATGTTGCATCCCAATCACTGCTTTTATTGCCACCCTTTAAACTCGTTCAGGAGTACCACGATCGTCGATCGGGCCGGAATGAACAACTTCACTTCCATATTCTAAATGAGGAGGGATAAAGGTGCCATAAATTAATGGAAAATTGTCTTTAGTGATGTGAGGGAAAGACCGTCGAATAAGATGAAGAACACGCAGAGCAAATTTGCTGGCTAACTAGTTATGATGCGAAAAGAAAGGTTACTATTTAAACAGAAACCTTGGACCTTGTGTTAGTTGGTATGCTGAAGAGGTCGCGTACCACTTATATCAAAGTCAAAGTCGAAGTTTTATTATGGACGATTTTAACAAAGCTAAAGCATATCATGCCCCATAGGATTTTTACGGAATATTTTGAATAACTTCAAAAAGAGCAAATAATATTAATAATAATTTGCATGATCACTCACGGATGTTGAAATTTAGAGTGTTCCAATGGTTTATCAAGTTGCGATTCAAATAGTTCAACTATAGGAGCACACTACATCAGATGGAAGAGAATTCCATACACCGCACACTCTGACTGCAAATGAGTTTTGCCGGCAATAAGGTGGCTGTTCTGGGTGGATGTCCCATGAGGTGATCATTATGAGATGAACTCATCATAGAACGGCGAGGATGGTTGAGTTGATGCAGTATGTGAAATGATAAAATTAAGTCCCGCCGAAGTCGGCGGTATTCAGATGAGTAGAGTCCCCATATTTGCAGTATTTCGGAGTATGCCTTGTTATAAAGACGTTTTACCGATTTCGTTGCCAGCCTTTGCGGACGTTCTAGAGCATTCTTGTCACGGTTTAACCATGGACTTCATACTTCAACGGCGTAGTCCGTGTATGGCCGAACGAACGGTGATAGCAAACGTTGGAACAGTGCTCTTCCGAACTGCCAGAAAACACGTCTAAGTAGTCCAACTTGCTTTAGAGCCATGGATGATTTTCTGGCACAGTGCGTGGAACATCCTACGTCTTCCTGTACCATAACTCCCAAATCCCTTGCATCAGTGGCGTGCGGTATTATTTGAGGACCCAGAACATAGGATAAAAGAGTCCTTTGCCGCATGCAAATAACTCTGCTTTCGGAAACGTTGAACTCGATGTCTTTGGCGATTGAACATCAGTGGGCTGCATTGATCGTCTGTTGGAGTGCTATAAAATCCTCAGGATGTATTACAGTTATCCAGATCTTAGCGTCGTCCGAAAATAACAGTTTATTAGGCCCAAGGACATGTGGCAGGTCGTTTACAAATGCCAGATAGAGATGGAGCCCCAGTGCGGATCCTTGAGGGGCCCCTCGGGTAGCGGTGACAGGCTCTGATAGTGAATCACCCACACGAATTGACATGGTCCTTTGTCGGGGAAATTCTTTGATCCAGTCCAGAGCCAAACCTCTTAGTCGGTAGTTGTGGAGTTTTCGCAGCAGTATTTGGTGGTTTACTGGATCAAATGCCCGGGTGAAGTTCAAATAAACTATATCCGATGGCTGGCCTGCATCGACGGTTTTTTTCAATCATTTCATGCAAGAAGTAGATTTGTGATGCACGAACGCTTGTGCCGAAATCCGTGCTGATTTGGAGAAAACATCGCATGCTTCTCCAGATTTTCCATCAACATATCTGCCACAATAGCTTCCATGACTTTCAACAATATAGGAAGAAGTGTAACAGGGCGGTAGTTGGCGGAATCGCTGCGAGATCCCCCTTTGTAAATGAGGGAAATCACCCCTATGACTGCGGAATTAATGCCTGATTGAAAATCCTTTGGTAAAGAACAGCCGGAGTTTCGGAAATGTTATTGGTTAGCGACATCAGAGTCCGGGGCTACATGTTGTCTGCTCCTGGGGATGAATTCTTACGCAAAGTTAGTAGTTTTGCTCTAACCTTCTCACTATTAAAGCCATGTTATCCAGTGACGGATACGGTACACAGGGTAGTTTGCTTGGATTGTGTAATGCTTCGTGCGCCGTTGCACTAAACAATATTGGAACTGTTTTTTGAGGAACTCTGCTGCGTCTAGAGTAGTGATTAGAACATATCCAGACAATCTTAATGCTGGTATTCCGAATTCCACCCTCCTTGTAGATTTCATATGTTTATAAAGCAATTTTGGATAAGAAATGAATTTTTGAGCCAGTATTCCTTAGTATATCAATTTGTACTGTCGTACGAACTTAGTACACTGATTTCGCTGTATGGCTTAAGGATTCCAAGTTTCGATAGATGGATATCTTATGTACTCCGGCCAAGAAAAATTCATTTGCTTTATCCATTTCTCTGTTCGGCTGCGAATGAATGAATGACGAGTTTTAGATTAAGCACAAGATTTATACTTGTTACAGCCGTTACAATTTTAGTGAAGCTTTTGTATTCCACCAAAGGATCCTGATCGTATTCTGGGAGGACCCATTGCCTAAGTATTGTCAGGTTTTGCAGATTTTTGTAGTGTATAATGGCAAGAGTATTGCTTTTTTCGTTTTCTACTATCCACGAACATGAAGAACCCTATCACGTGAACAATTCGTTCATGACTTCCAGTTTCTTAATAATACGTTCCGCGCAAATGGTGTTACTCCTATAAGCAACGGTTTAAACGAATGCAAGCCACTGAATGTAGGATACCCCCTCATGGAATCCTTAGCAAGGCGAATTCCATGCGTCACTTCCAGTGACCTTATTCGTTGTACCACTTTCTTAAATACATCCACTAATGGAGACCGAGGAGACAAGCCTGTCTTGAAGTGCCCATTTTCCGTCTCCACCCGGTTGGTAGTTAGGTTTCCTAAAGGCAACTTAGTGCTCACGGCATACCCTGCTCACTGCTCCAGGTATGGTAACCAAGTTTGGCGTAAATAAACACCTGCTTCTCTGCTACGACTTTCCACGGCGGCTAGGAATCTACGAAACCATACCTCACTATCACAGTACACCATGTTGTGGATTCATTGAAAGATGCGCTGCTTTTTGAACGTTGGCATACCAGATAGCTGGTTACATTTCTTCTTCTTATCCTTAACGAGATAGAAACAACAAAATATCACATTAGATGGCGGAAAGTATTCTGAAAACGCGTTGTACTGAGACAAGCTACGATCAACTACTATAGTCCTGCATTGTGCAAAGACTGGGCACATAGATTTCCTGGCTCCCCCAGCAGACCTATAGCTCTCACCGCTCTCATTCGGCAAGATGGCGTAGAAGAAACTTCTACCTAAACCGGTGTCATCTACAAGCATAGCATGCCAAAGCACGTACCCGCCACAATTTAGCTGATATGTGGCGTCCGCTAACAAAACATCATTAAACCTGGAGACGCAATGCAACATAATCTTAGGAAAAAATAAATGTGACGAACGACGCCTTCGTTTAGCCCTATCCTAACCTCTCTCTGATTCTCCAGCATATCCCTAACCTTTATCGTATCGCCACGTAAACCCGACTGAGACCTTCTTCGACGTATGGATCTTATATCTGCTGTAGATAAGGGTTTCTGGAACCTGTGTGTGGTGAAATCCCTTAGCTCGCGAGTACTTCTCAAATTGTCCATCAAAGTACACACTTCCTCTTCCTGTTCTCCAGATAGACGACGATTACTTACATACAGACCCCGCTGACCCACATGGAAGTCATGATAATGCATCAGACAACGTTTCATCACTCGGTACTCCCTCCCGATTGCGCGAATTTCAACGAATGCCGGACAATCGATATTATGCAGCCTAAAATGGGTTAAGTACATTAGAAATGAGAGTCAAAATTACCCGGTTGCAGTTGCGCTGCGCCTTCTGTGATGTACACAGCAATATTTGATGAAATGATACGGAAATCCGTCAGGCAGAGTCAATTTCCGACCAAACTTTCTTTCCCGTATCAGCATTTTGGCTGTCACTGACGCAAAAACGCAGAAGGAAGTAAAGGTAACTCTTTGCAATTCACCGAAGTCCTCCATGAATCCGTATGGCGATCCATAGCCATTTTTCACCATTCCCTCGAAAACGACCGTAACAGGAGCCATGGTTCATTTGAGCATGAAAGTGATCGTCGCCAATATGTTTCGGTACTTATACTTTGCGTACAAAGTCAATTAGGTTTACTAAAACAAAATAACTTTTAACACATCACTCAGAATCAGCTGAAAGGAATATATGATAATCGCAATCGTAATAGTAATTCGGAAATAACGTAATTCTCGCGTAAGTACTCCGACCAGAACTAAGGCGCGAGCGAAATGAGAACTCGTGAGGGCGACAGAAGTAAAGAATTATATTCGCGCACTTGTAAGGTACATTGTGTGTTACGTATATTTAAACAAGTACAAGTCCAAAGTCTTTATGTGCAATCACCACAGAAAATCTGTTCTATTTCGGCTGAATTGGACATCGCGTTTTCTAAAATACATTTAAATTGCGATAGTTTTTAGAAATCCTAATAGTTGGGATTCCACGCCACCACCGTGTAACCATCGATCATTATTTCACCATCTAGTATTTCTGGAATTAACCACGTCTCAGTTAGGGCTATTACGTGTGACTTCTTATTGCGCGCCAATTATCGCAGTTCAAGGATTTTATTAGTTATACTGAGGCAGTTGGTTGATACGCACTTCAGTACCTGCTCACTATATATTTCAGCAGGTCTAGTAGAATGGCAGGGACTTGGGAGAGCTTTTGAGTGGTATTTCGACCTTTTTGCTCCAAAAGGGTCTTCTTCATCTTCATCTTCGTGCTGACAAGGCAGAGGGGCCTCGCCCCGTATGAGCCTCTTGACCGCCGGTACTGATAGCAACCCGCTCAGTGGTCTGCAAGCTGCAATCGCCTCACCAAGTGCTCGTCGAGACGGCGTTTGAAATGCGCCTTGTTCTGCTCCTTCATCATCTCCGACGGGAGTGAATTCCAGAGGGAAGTCGCCCTCCTGGAAAGGCGATAGACCAGAGGAAGCTCCGTCGACTCCAGCTTCTGGAGGGTGAGCCTGTGGCCGCGCGTCCGGTTGCAATCTCGCAGCGGAAACATAGCACGTAACTCCGGTCCCAGATCGCCACGTAGAATCTTCCACAGGTAGATCACACCCCCGCAGAGTCTCTTGCAGCTAACCGGGTAGAGTGCAAGTGTCTGGAGCCGACCTTTATAGCTGATCCCGTGAAATCCCGCGACCAGGTGGGTGGCGTGTGCTGTACTCGTTCCAAGTTGGCCATTTCGGAAAGCGTGCAAAGATATACAGCAGGTCCACCGTATTCAAGCCGGGGGTGAACATGGGAGACAAACAGCTTCTTGAAGGCCGTGAACGACAAGCCGTCAAACGACCAACAGATTGCACGTAGCATACTCCTTGCCGTAGAACATGCTCGGGCGGTGGTCATCTGTGTCTTCACGGATGCGGAGATAATAACTCACAGATCCCTCTCGGTAGTCGTCGAACGCAGTGAGACGTTGTTCAGCAGCTAAGGAATATCCGGTGTATTCCATCCCGGGCGCATATGAGCGCATTTTGACGAGTTCAATGGAAGTTCCCAGACGTCAGCCCAGTGGTGCAACTTGTCCAAATCCTCTTAAAGGGCATAGTGGTCCTCCAGTGTTCTCGTGACTCTCCACAGTTTCACGTCATCCGCGTAGAGGAGGCAAGATGAGCTCAACTGGGAGGGCAGGTCATTCACGAACAGGAGGAACAGTACAGATCCTAGAACAGAACCCTGTGGCACTCCACTGGTGACATAATAGCTACATGACTCCGTCTGGATAACTCTGACGGTAAACGTCCTTCGGACGAGGAAATCCTCAATCCATGCTAGTAGAGGGTCCGTGACACCGTGAGGCATCAGCTTCTCCAACAACCGTCCATGTGGCGCCTTATCGGATATCTCGCTTAAGTCAATGAAGATTACGTCCTTTTCGTGGCCGGCGGCCTTGGCATACGCCCATTGCTCCCGAGCAAGTAGCAGATTCGAGACGCAAGATAGCTGCGGACGGAACCCATGCTGCTCTGGACACAGATCATTCGGTAGGAGATGTTCCCGGATTCGCTTGGCGAGTACACGTTCCATCACCTTGACGACCACACAGGTGAGACTGACCGGGAGGTAGTTGGTGGGGTCCCCACGGGCTCCTCCTTTGAACAGAGGCCGTACAATCGCGGTTTTCCACTCGTCGGGCAACCTCCCCTCGGTCAGTGACTGTTCAAACAAGACGACCGAGGTGGGTGCAATGAACGGCGCCAGCTCCTTCAGCACAATGGGATGCAGTCCGTCCGGACCCGGTGACTGGTACGGTTTCAGAGCCGAAAGAGCATTACACATTTCGTCTACCGAGATGGCTTGCGAAGACAGCAGAGGCGCAGAGCACGACAGTCGGGGGGTCGGTGATTTATCGATGGCGTAGACAGATGCATACCGTTGCTCAAAAGCTTTCGCCTTGTCAACATCGGTTTCTGCCAGGGCACCGTTAATCTCCAATGATGGTATGTCAGCCTTTGCACGCGTTCGGCGGCGGATGTAAGCATAGAAACACTTCGGCATAAAGGCCGCTTCGGATGCCCCGTACACCCGCCGTTTTCTGGATTTAATTTCAGAGCACACATTACGCAGCACCTTGTATTAGTCATAGTTAGATCCGTGAGCGCGAAACGCTTACCACGCCCTGTTTCGACGCTTAAGCATCTGAAACAACTCGCAGTCAAACCACGGGGGCACTTGGCGTGTGACCGGAAGCGTTTAGGAGGAGAGAAGGCTGTCATTAACTCAAGGATGCCGTCTCGAAAGGTAGTGCAGGCAGGTCTATTCCCTGGGGTCAGGTGATCACCCATGGGAGGGACAGCGCTGCGATCCTCATGCCATCGTAGTCCGCTTTCCAGATATTGGGTCCAGAATGTGGTCGAGAGCGATACGGAGTTCCACGTCACCAATACACCAACAGGATCGAATGACCGCTCGAACCGAGTGGCGGGAGGCGGTTAATGACGTCGACGTCCGATGTTCGAGGGGAAAACACCAGATCTGGGACTGACTGGGCAGAATCGTTGATCCTGGTGGGCTCGCGGGAGTGCTGATGTAGGGTCTACTGGTTCGCGACTTCCAGGAGGTCTCCGGAGAATTTGCCCGCTCCCAGTAGGCAGCGAGTTTTGTCCCAATCGATTGTACGGCCTCTGTTCAAAGGAGGAGCCCGTGGGGACCCCACCAACTACCTCCCGG
>UZAN01050426.1:0-13977 GCA_900618425.1 Echinostoma caproni
CATTCATTTTCACACCCCAGCGTCCGTTCTACTTTACATCTCATTGCCGATCGTTACGTTAAGTTTGGCCCAATATGAACAAAGACGTTCGATAGAACTCTTGTGTACAGTGCCAACGAAATAAGATTCACCGCCACACTCTTTCTTCCCCAGGTCATTTCCCCGTCCCAGCTGCTCGTTTTTCTCATGTTCACATTGACCTTGTTGGCTCACTTCCCACTTCACACGGTAAGACATATATATTAACATGGGTCGATCGTTTCACACGTTGGCCTATGGCCATTCCCCTGGCGGACATTTCCTCTGAGTCCGTCGCACAACATTTCTTGTCACACTGGATTTCCCATTTCGGTGTTTCTCACACTGTAACCACTGACAGAGGCGCTCAATTCCAATCTGCACTCTTTCGTGATTTCACGGGGTTGCTTGGTTGCGAACACATTCGCACAACCGCTTACCATTCCGCCGCAAACGGTTTAGTTGAACGTTTTCACCGACAGCTCAAAGCCTCACTTCGATCTCACGAAGATCCTCGCTGTACCAAACGTCTTCCACTCACTCTATTGAGCATTTGCTATGTCATCAAAGAAGACCTCGGATGTACGGCGGCAGATTTGGTTTACGGAACTACCCTTCGTTTACCCGGTGATTTGCCTCAAGTCCCACCATCAACTTCTGTTTCTCCATCGACGTTTGCCGAAAGATTGCGAGACCATATGGTGCACATAAAACCAACTCCAACACGCCAGCACAAGTGGACTGCAAAAGTGCCTGATGATTTGCACTCATGTAGCCACTTTTTCATTCGCTGCGATGCTACACGTCGCCCACTCCAAGCACCATGCACCGGACCATACAAAGTAATTTCTCGTTCCGATAAATTTTTTATTTTGGACCGCAAAGGAACGCATGACTCAGTAAGCATCGATCGTTTTAAACCTGCGTATCTCGAATCGTCTTTCGATTTACTCGTCACACAATCTCCACATGTTCCTTCATCAGTTATCCCCGATACATGACCCACACCAAGCCACTCGTCAGACACAACACACACCTCTCCAACCATCCCACCTTATCCACGCGTATTAACACCTCCAACCGTTCCACGTACAGCACGCCTTGGCAGAAGAGTACACTTTCCTGCCCGTTTTCTTTAACAGTAGCTTTTACTCTCACCTTTATCGAGTATACAGTTTGCATTTTCACTCTAGAAGGGGGTACTGTAGTGTCTTACTTTTCTATCCACTTTATCTGACGTGATTGTACAGCTTATTTTCAATATGCTCAGAACCTAATACACAATACAAAATTCTGTTCGTAAATACGCACGTGTTCTCCGAATGCTGCTGAGGAATTGAGCAAGCATTTTCAGTTATCGTCAAGCGGTCCGTTAACTGTCGCAGTCACCCATTTCAGCTCCTCTACACCTCATCGACCGGAGCCACACATCACAAGAACAGGATCAATCGACCAGCGGACAATCCTTCTGTGAGTGCGTTCCTTGTACCGTTTATTTCATTATTATTCGTATATGTAGTATCTTTTTCACTACAACGGTGCTCAATAAAACAGAAGCAGAGAAGTAAATCATAAAGAAATATGACAGTTGGAGTCAGTGTTGATTGTGAAGAAAGCATGAACGGAAAACGTTCTCGTGGATTGTTTCTTTTCTTCGTACAATCATGGTCACTACAGCAGCTTCCCGCTAGAAATCAAGCAAAAGCTTTGGATTCAGAACAGAGTTTAAAAAATAGGCAATCCTGAGCGAGTATGGACGTGCCTCAAGACCTGGACTGTTAAAATCGTTGGCATGCTTGGACTGGTTTGCGTTAGTCGAAACACGAACCAAATTCGTTGCGTTGGATGTCCGCATGGGAACCATATTGACGTATCTTCAATCCTTCCTTGAATAATTCACACTATCCGAATCGTTAGTTGCACTGTGGTGTCAGGTGGCTCTCGTCGTTTCCAGCGTCCATGATCATTGGCGTGCCAGAATGAACAAAGTAGACCACTTGTTGTCCATTTTTGCAGCTGTAGAAACGTAAATCGTTTTCAACAAAATCTTCAGATCCAAAGTAACTACGATCGTGCGAGAGGGTGCCAAAATCATCGTTGAACCTCGAGGTAACCAGTGTGCGTTTCGCACAACCTGATCTCTGGAAGTAAAGGATTGTCGAAGAAACCAGTTTAGCATTCTAGTGCTAAAAATTGCTGCATCAATCATAAGCAATCATTGAGCATACAAAACAAATTTCGAGATAAGGCACCTCGTGATATAAGTCGTAATAAGTCGTAATTGCTCATGTCACAGGCTTGTATGGATTGTATTTTGCTTAATCCCGTAGACGGGCAGGAAAACATTCCTTCGACCTGAACGTCCTGATCTGAAAAGGTGTTCGTACACTGTTAATTCGAACCCAAGACAATTGCTTCATTCAAAATCGTAGCAGGTACTCCCATCTGAGGTCACGACTCTGAGATAGATGCCTCAATCTTCGGCCGTGCAGGAATAACATGGAGTCTCGTTCACGATGCCATCGTCGACGTATGCTGCCTTGAGGTGTTCGATATCAATCGTATCAACGTGACCGTGTCGACTAACCTTGAAGAACTTTCGTGAAGCGAAATAACTCAAAAAGGTCCTTCGTATGGCTGGTGTAATGGTTTATGTACAGCATCAATTTGAATGAATACGTGCGAACAGATAAGAAGTTCAGTAGGAATGAAGACCTTAAGTTGCTGTATTCACGTTTAAGCCGGAGACAAGGATGGCATAAACATAGACAAACGTTGCACGTAGTCCTGTATTCCATTGGAATCCATGTTTCGTGGCGCGAAAAATTCCCCAGGCATTCGTAGTGTAGTGCCAAAAACGAGTTCAGCAGCTCAACATTGAATATCTGCCTTTACGCATGTTTTGAAACCTAACGGAACAAGAGGTAACGTCTCGTACCAATAAACGTTCCCATGTGCCCGAAGGGCACCCTTAGGTTTACAGTGAAAACGTTCGACTAAACCGTTAGATGCTGAATGATAAGCACTCGGGCGAATGCGTTCCGTACCCAGCAATCGTGTTAACGTGGTGAATAATTCTGATTCGAATTGTGCTCTTCTGTCAGTCGTGACAGTACAGGCACAACCATAAAAAGGTGGAATAGGTACATGTGCGAAAAGTGTTTACACAGTCACTACAGAGCTCCCTCCCTAGAAGGCTAGGAGGAGCCTTCGATAAGTGTGTGCGGGTGCAGTCTTTTTGTCTCCTGAAAATCAAGTAGGTGAAGCAGTTGTCTAGTAGTCCGGATGATGATATGAGGATGTTGGAACAAAGAGATGTATGCAGTACGTTGAGGTTTCTTTACTTGCCCCGTTTTTTTCAAGGAAAACGGATGTGTTGGAAATGGGTCCGTCACAGATGGGTACGAGCCAATGAAAACTGATCAGGGCTGTCAGGAAAAGGTCTTTGGTACCCTAAAGATGCTGGATCGGTAGGTTGGTTGGGGGTTGGGGGCAAATTGCAGTTCTCCTGCTGTTTAGGGTCTCCCATGTGATCGGTTTGTGTTCTCTTCACTATGGATTGTGTTTCGGGAAAGGGAAGGAAGAGAACTTCAAAGCAACTCTTGTTGGAGCTGATCGGTAACAGCGAACACAAATACCAAGAATGAATCAGAATTTTAAAAATGCTTTTCTTGGTTATGCGAAAAAACGAGTTATGAGCAACAAATTGGGCGTGATGAATCAATTGAGATGAATAATAACTACTTGGAAGAGAAAACGTCAGGTAGGTCCTTCGGTACGTAAACGGATGGTGTTTTCTGCTGTGTGGTAGCAGCGTGTACCCCATGCATGTGATGCGCGAGTCGTTGTGCAAAATCTGCGTAGTTACAGCTACGTTGGTGCTTAGGTGAAGCTGATTCACCCGGAAGACGTAACGTGCAGCCAAGGGCTAGTGCGGTCGGTGTAGTGTGCAAGTCGGCTTCTATTGTATTCCGAATGCCCAACAGGACAAGAGGAAGAGTCTCATGCCATTTTGAACCGGGATGAGCCTTGAAGGCTGCTTTCAGTTGGCTATGGAAATGCTCAACCAGGCCGTTGGCCGCTGGACAATAAGTAGTTGTGCGAGCCTGTTTGCACCCTAAAATAGTGAGTAGTGCTTTAAATGACCCTTCGAAATGCGAGCCTCTGTCGGTGGTGGCAGTCATCAGGCAGCCGTACGTTGCTATCCAACGCTCCAAAAACGTCCAAGGTCGATAGTGTCTTAGGCGATAAGGTGAGTGCGTGAAAGTGCATCGGCGACTGGGTTGAGCGCCCCTGGAATGTGTCTTATGTCCTCAGTAAACTAGGTGACAAGATCTAAGTAGCGTGACTCTTTAGGAGAGTACCTGTCTGAGTTTGCTCGAACTGCGAAGATGAGCGGTTTATGATCCGTAAAGACGGCAAGATGGCAATCTTCTAGCATGTGACGAAAGTGACGGATAGCTAGATAGACGGCCAGGATTTTACTGTCGAACGTGCTGTACTGAGACTCAGCCGGTTGTAAACGTTTCGAGAAGAATGCTAAAGGTTGTCACTCCTCGCCTACACATTGCCGTAATACCGCACCTGCTGCTACGTTGGAAGCCTCCATGATGAGTGCCAAAAGGTACATCCGGTATGTGATGGGAAACTGCAGGGATACTGGAGATAGCCTGTTTGAGTTCGGCGAGCGCTTTGCGAGCCTCATCGATCAACGAGAATTGTTTAGGCTTACCACGTCGTAAATTGCTTAGGGGCTGCATAAGCTGTGCACAGTAGGGTATCAAACGTCGACTAAAATTTACTAACCCATCGAAGCGTCTGAGCTGTTTAATGGAAGTCAGTTCTGGGTATTCTAAAATGGCAGTTATTTTGTCCTTAAGCGGCGAAATACCCTTGTCGGAGATCAGATAACCTAGGAAGTTCATGCTACGCTCACTAAATGAAAATTTGGCTGAATTAATGGTGACATCATGTTGTTTCAGACGTGCGAATATAGCGCGTAGGCGTTGTTCGTGTTCCCCTGGTTTTGGACTAGCGACCAAAATGTCATCTGAATAAACGTAGGTGTTGTCCAGACCTTGAAATCCTTGATCTATGAAACGCTGAAAAGTTTGAGCTGCGTTTCTCAAACCGAAAGGCATACGCAGAAACTCACAGAGACCAAATGGCGTAGTCACAGCGGTTTTTGGGACAATTTGCGGGTGTACGAGGATTTAGGTGAAAGCTCGAACGAGATCAATTTTACTTAAGATCTCACACCCTCCTAAACTTGCTGTCAGGTCCTGGATGTGTGATATTAGATATCGGTCAGGCGAACTGATGTTATTTAGAGCCCCATAGTCACCGCAGAGACGCCAGTCTTTGGTGGACTTTTTCGGAACCATGTGTATAGGTGGGGCCCACGGGCTGGAAGAGGGCTTTATTATTCCGAGGTCTAACATTTGCTGAAATTCTGCCCGTGCGACGTTCAGTTTGTCTGGGGCGAGACGTCTGGGACGGCAGTGGACGGATGGACCCTGTGTGGCGATGTGGTGCGCTATATCACTTCTGACCTGTGGAAAAAATGTTCGGCTGTTTACGTAACTCCGGGAATTAGGAGAGAACCGTGTGGAACCGATCTTCGTTTAGCGGTTTGTAGATGATGGGACTGATGGATGTTTCGCGTGTCGGGGCGCATCACCCAACAGCTTGGGAGAGACGTTGCTTGAAATAGTGCTCAAATGATAAAACACATCAAGCCCCCAACAAGTTGGAAACCAGGTGACCCACCCAACATCCTGGACCTGGTATTTACCAAGGGCTAGATTGGGGTGATCACGTGACTCTCCGTTTCCGTTATCTCTGTCGTCTACGCGCTCCGAGGCTAGAACTCAAGCGATTCTTTAAAGCATTAAACTCTGAGGGTCTCCTCTTGGCCGCGTCACAGCCCCAATGGCCGGGGGAAGCGACGGGTGTCCATTAGAGTTGGGAACGAATAAAAACGAACCTTATCTCGTTGGCCGACGCTCTTGCACTATTGCGTTCGCATGGTAGACCTAATAAGTCTCGGTGGTGGTCTCGACGGTTAGCTGAATTTCTGAGTAGAAAGCGGCAGCCTGGAGGACGTTCACCGCCACCAACGGCCACTCGAGATACCTTCAGTACTTGAAGGAGCGCGAGGCCTACGGCAGCGTTCAGTCAGAATGCAAGGAACGCTATGAGCTCACACTGACAAAAAAGAGTAAGACGTGCCAAAAAGCATTATACGGTTATGTACAGTCAAAGACTGCCACTAGGGAAGCTATTTGATGCATCAGCACAACTGATGACAACCCAACGCTCACTAGCCTGGAAAAGGCTTCCAATCTACAACATCATTTGAAAGCGTCGGGCACTGTGGACCCCGGAAATACCCTACCGGCCCACAGTATCACGACGGAGTGCCCCATGGATAAAATCCTAATCGGGTCACAGGAAGTCGATAAAACTATTGAAGCGTTAGATAGAAACGAATCTGCAGGCCCAGACGACAAACACCAGACTATCCTAAAACCATTGAAGGGTATCTTGGCACACCCGTTAGCCAGCATATTTACCAAGTCATTCGAGATAGCCACCCTCCCGAGTGACTGGAAATCGGCCATGGATCCATCTATCTATAAGGGGAGCAACAGAGATGCCGCCTCAAACTATAGGCCAGTGAGCTTGCTGTCAGTAGTACTAGAGGTTATGGAGAGGGTGATTCGTGACCAAATGACCAGTCATTTTACAGCGAACAACTCACTGACGGAAGCTCAGCATGGATTCAGACGGAGTAGGTTCTGCCTAACAAATCTGTTAGCTTACCTGGATTCAGTGACGGACAGACTTGAACGTGTCGAAGTGTGCTACCTAGGTTTTAGGAAGGCCTTCGACTCAGTAAATCGTGGCTTACTCCTGATAAAACTCTCATAGCTGAGAGTGCACCCCGAACTCCAAACTTGGCTTTGGAGTTGTTTGGTGGGCCGCACCTTCCAAATCACGGTAGACGGCAAACTTTCTGAGGGAGGTCAAGTACACAGCGGAGTGCCTCAAGGCTCCGTCCTTGGACCGTTACTGTTCTCGGTCTCCATCAACGACTTAGCACAGTGTGTAGCAAACCCACAGCTCTTGTTTGCCGATGATACCAAAATTTAGCCTCTCCTGACAACGAAGGAATGCAAAGTGACCTAGACAGGTTACACGCATGGACTACAGAATGGAGTTCGCCTCTGAACGGTAGCAAGTGCAAGCTCCTGCGTACGGGAAAACCGGTGGACAATCCTCAGTACCTGGGGGAATCTGCGGGCGAAACAATCGAACTAAGCACCGAGGTGAGGGATCTTGGGATTACCATAAATTCCACGTTCTCATCCTCGCGTCAGTGATTCATAGCAGCCCACAGAGTACATGCCACACTGTACAGACTGATTAGAACGGTATCCTCTAGAGACCCAGAGGTTCTTGTCCCCTTGTACAAGGCGTTTGTACAATCCCACTTAGAGTACTGTGTCCAAGCGTGAGCACCAGTATTAGTGCAGGATAAACTGGTACCGGAGCAAGTTCAATGCCGTTTTACGCGAATGTTCCCCCTCCTAAGGAGACTAACACACTAAAAGGCTACAAGCACTGGGTCTATTTTCACTCAAGCCT
This sequence comes from Echinostoma caproni, assembly GCA_900618425.1. Lineage (NCBI taxonomy): Eukaryota > Metazoa > Platyhelminthes > Trematoda > Plagiorchiida > Echinostomatidae > Echinostoma > Echinostoma caproni. Next base: position 7,669 of record UZAN01050426.1, read on the forward strand.
CGTAGAATTGGACCTTACCTAATCAAACCCTTTAGAATCCTGATCGATAATTTGCAAGGTACCAGAAATCTCTCCGAGCTAGACGGTGACCAGACAAGGGGTGGCCACAGCCTCAAAATGAAGAAACCAAGGGTATACCAAAGGTATACAGAACGATAAGGGCCAGCTTCTTCTCGCTGCCTACCATCAACAGCTGAAAAATGAGATAGTCAACTGTAGCAGTGTGCACGCCCTGAAAGAGATGCTTGACGCGTCTTGGGACACTGTTCCCCGAGTGACCATAGAAAAAGCATCAAACGCCTCGCCCTAGCAGCCAAGCATCCAGCCCACTTCCAACTTATTTCCACACTTGAATCACTTTAATTTCTAAGGTACCGGCTCCCCTTCCACGTTCTTATTTCTCAGGACGTGTTATTTTCCATTCTCACAATCCTTTCCTTTTATGGCTCACATGAGCTGGAGGGATATAAGCTGTCGCATTGTCCCTGAAACTATCTCTGATATCGTTCAGTTACCAACGGGTCCGTCAGCAGTGCAATCCTTTTGCAGGTCTAAGCCTGCAAACACTTAGAGCACAACAACTGTCGAAGCACCGTATCGCCTACCTCGAACTCACCTGGTGCAACAAACTGGACTCCATCTGACTCTACCGTAAGTCCTGTGTCATGTCCTGTCCTTTGTCTTCAGTCTTCAGGATTAAGGGCAGAGGGCAGTATGCCCGTGTAAGCCCCATCACTACTGGGTCAAAGGTCCGATCACAAGTATTCGTTCCTGCATAGCCCCTTCGGGTGCTCATCCAGACANTCCAGACACTGTTTGAAAGCAGCGTCTGTCTTCTCTTCCACCACAACCGCTGGAAGGGAATTCCAGAGTATTGTTGACCTACACGAGAGTCGGTAGACTAACGGAAGACCAACTGAAGTTTCCGCAGCGTGAGAGTGCCCCCGCGTGCGCTGCTCTGTCCGTAAAGGAGAGTACTGTTGCAGGCCCATATCACCTGTCAGGATCTTCTCCAGGCAGATGAGATCTCCCCTGAGGCGTCTATACGCAATTGGAAACAGACCAGTAGCCTGTAAACGACCTTCATGGCTGGTCTCACGTAGTCCACCAACGAGTCTAGTGGCAGCACAGTGTACACGATCCAACTTATCCAGTTCACCGGCTGTGCAGGCGTATGTCGTCGCACCACCATACTCAAGTCTTGGTCTGACATGAGAAGCGTGCAGCAGCCTGAAAGCGTCCATCGTGAGCTGGTTGAAAGACCGCCGAATAGGTCCCAGAATGCTCCACGCGCTAGCACAGACCCGATCGGTGTTTTCTCGGGTCTTTGGTGATGACGTAACCACAACACCAAGGTCTCGTTCGCACAATGTTCTGTGCAAATTGGTTCCCTGGAACTTGTAGACTACCTCTGAGTCAGCACGCCCTAAGTACAGGTGAGCACACTTTGCTTTGTTGACTGGAAGAGCCCATGTGTACTCCCACTGAGCCAGGTTGTTCAAATCCGCTTGAAGAGAACTTCGATCATTCGGATCCTTGATTGTAAGCTGGATTTTGATGTCATCCGCATACAAGAGGGATTGGCTGCACAGTTGACCGAGCAGGTTGCTCACAGGTCGCTCATCACAAAGAGCAGTGGACCAAGAACCGAGCTTTTGAGGACCCCTCTGTGAGCGGAATACCACGCAGAGAGCGATTTTCCAACACGGACGCAGAATTCCCGGTCGATGAGGAACTCTCGCAGCCAATTCCGCATGACCACACCTACACCTAGGTTGGACAGCCTTCGCAGAAGGTCGTGCTGCACTTTGTCGAAGGCCTTGCTGAAGTCCACAAAGGTGATGTCCGTTTCGTGTCCTTTGGCCTTGTCCTCGTTCCAGCATTCACGCGCAAGTAGCAGGTTCGAGAAACATGAGCGACCCGGCCGGAAACCGTATTGTTGGTGGCACAGGTGGCCGTTGCACACCTAATGCTGCCGAAGCCGAGCAGCCACCAATCGCTCCATTACTTTACTCACAAAGTTAGTAAGGCTGACTAATCGGTAGTTCCCAGGGTCATTCCTATCCCCAACTTTGTGCAGTGAAACAATGACAGCGTCCTTCCACTGCCGCGGCAAACGCCCTTGAGCGAATGACAAATTGAACAGGTTGCACAGTAGCACTGCAAGTTCATCTGCCAATTCCTTCAGGATCCGCGGATGCGCTGGAGTCTGGGGTGTACACTGAGGCAAAATGTGATGCCAACATCTCCGATTTGTCCTCATCTTTTTCGGTTAGTGTCCCATCTTTGACGAGAGTTGGGAGACCAGGCGTTGCTCTGATTCTTCGCCTGATGTAGATGTACAATCGCTCTGGTGCTTTTACTGAATCCGCTGCTAGTCGTTCCTCGAATCTCGTTCTCTTGTATCTTTTTACTGCAGTACAACGATTCCGAATACATCGATATTCCTCATATCCTGCGCCTGTTGCACGGTACCTAGACCAAGCTTTATTCCGCTGCCGGAGGCACGCCCGCAGTTCTCGGTCAAACCACTGCGGGCCCATAGCGTGTGTTCGATGGCAGTGAGGTGGAGAGAATTCCAGTACGAGTTGCTGGATTTTGTGACTAACCAACTCCCAGTATAAACCACATCCTCAGGGTTCCGGGAATCCCAATTTGTGAGCGATGCAGCCTGACGCATATCCGGAAAGGATGAGCGTCACACATTCCGTCCGTCCTGTGGTCTGTCCGTTTGGGGTACGCCAGGCCTCCAGTGTATACGCAGAACGGAGTGATCACTAGATGCAATTGGTGGAAGGAGGTCAATCCTAGTCGTATCTGATATCCTCGGTGAAAATACTAGGTAAAGGATGGATCTTTGATCCTCAACTATCCGCGTGGGCACACGAATATGTTGAACAAGCGAGAGGGACCGGACAGAAAAAAGAAGTTCTCTGAAAAACAAATCTGCCTGCTGAGAGCAGATGTCAGTTTCACAATCAACTTGGGACGCGTTGAAATCACCCAAGACGAGATAACGTCTATCGCAGGCGTACCTCTGTATGCTGGCCAGCAGCTCTGGGATGTACACAGCTGGTATGCGGTAAATCACTCCAACTGTGGTATACCCTCTGGCAGATAGCTTGATTCTGCACCACAGGGCTTCTCCAAATCCTTCCGGATGGGCGTAGTTCTCCAGTACTGGAACAGGGAGATCCGAGCGGACAAAAAGAACAACTCCACCACCGCGACGTGACGATGATCGATCCGTTCGTAACACTGTGTATCCGTGGAGTGATATTTCGGAGTCCCGGACATCTGGTTCCAGCCAGGTCTCAGTGATGGCAAAAAGATCGGGATTGAGGGATACAACCCAGTCCTCCAGCTCATCCTTTTTTCCCAGCATCCCTCGGGTATTGGTTGAGGCTAGCACAGCCTGGTTACCCCGCTATTCGCTCCTCAAGCTAATCCCTCCGTCCGTGGTTAAACAGTCTCCTGGGTCCTCCCCCGACCAAGGGTAGCCAATACGACTGAGGGCGCTTCCGATGCACAAGAAAATCCCGTATACACAGATCAGTTTCCCCTTTTGCACGGCGCTCCCTGAGTTCTTCTAATGCAGTTTTCAATTTGCTATGCTGGTCCGGATCAAGATTCCTGAGGAATCGCACCGGAGTTCCCTTCAGTTTGTGTATACAATGTAACATGTGCTGCGTTTGGTATCACTTCAAATTCAGTGGGCTATCCGAAGCGTGCTATGAAGTGCATAAAATGTTCAAGAGCCTAAATTGGAACTGTGTCCCATGTAGGACACGCATGAAGAACTTAGTCCAACTAGAGCAGAGGATTGAAAGGAAATGTGAAGAAATGAGCAGCGATAAAGATATCAAGGAAAAAGAGGCAAGCAAAAAAGCCCCCGGTACTCCTATCAGAAGTGCCACCTTGAGCTCCAGAGAGGATAGTAAGGGTTGGTCAAGTCCTTAAATAATAATGCAGTAAACCCTGAAACTGTTCTAACAGCTGGAACTGCTGAATAACCAGTGGAGGAAAAGAAGAGGAGAAGGAACTCTAAGAAGCTACTAGGTGCGCCTAAAACTAAGACACTAGGCCATGCGCATCCTCAGGACATAGGGAACCAATCCCCAAAAGTAGGGGTCTCCAAACTAGTTTCTCGCCTCGTCGCAGTAGTGCAGGGAAACAGAAGGTTAGAGGTTGAACTAACCCAACTCAAGAAGTCAAGTGACATAGCACTTGGCAGGAATAGAAATGTGGTAATACATGGTTTCCCGGAGCCCACAATGAAAGAAGGCAGACAAAGGGACCGGGCAATGAGGTACCACTTTGTCAACTTGTTAAGAATAGTGGAACTGCCAGGACACATAGCCATTAAGAGAGTCCTGCGCCTGGGACGGTGGACAGGGATGGGAACGGAGCAGGTCAAACCCCCCAGGCCTGTCCTTGTTTAATTCGCAAACCCCAGACATCGAGACTGGTTCTTGCAATCCTCTGGAAAGATAGGTCTTAGCATAAGAGGTCAGGTGACTATCCGGCCAGATGACGCGGCCCAAGAGAAAGCCCACGTATTCTCAAGTCCATCCAACTTGCCCGGCTTTAACACAGCACGAATGGGTCAGCTTCAAGTTCAGGTCCAGCGACCGGGGTCTACTTTGCAACGGAGCCCCGAAGAGACACCGAGAGATCAGACAGGGAAATGTACCACCACCTATGGCAGACCTAGTTTAATCACCCCACCGAGCAGCCTACCGGGAGGCCTAGTCCCAGCAAGAAATAGGAACAGCGACAACGTGATCACATAAAACGGATGGGGAGCTCGGGTCTAAGGCCCAAACGACCGACTACTCCCACGAGGTGCAGGGGATCAAGGGAGCAGTCGGAACTAGGGGTGTGGTACACAAATGCCACACGCATAGGAAACAAATAGCCCGAACTAAGAGCACGGGCAAGCCAAGATGATGTGATAATAATCACAGAATCATGGCTGAGACCTAGTGACAACATTAGTAACTTGAGCTCACCCAACTATATCCCCAGCAGAGTGGATCACCAGGATGGACGGGCCGGAAGGAGAGTACTGGTACTCGTAGCCGCCCACCACAGCCAACACGAAGGGCGTCACCACAACACCCGAATGTACAAGCAGTCGAGGTGATTGTACAAACTGCACAACACCGGCTATCCGTCATCGGTGTCTACAGGAGCCCGTCGGCCACCATAGAGGAGAATCAGTTACTGCTAGAGCTGTTAACTGAACAGGCTGGATCTAGTGACCGGGTGTTGTTAGTAGGAGACTTCAACGCTCCGGAAATCGATTGGACCACCGAAACGGCACCACTGGAGACATTCGGGAAAAGGCTCCCTGAAATGTTGAATCGTAGGGCCCTGATCCAACATGTGACCGGCGAGACCAGATGGACGTTCGGGCAAACAGCTTCTACTCTAGACCTAGTGTGCACAAAGTTCGTCAACGAGGTGCTGGAGAACACCTGATGGGTAAAAGCGACTACGGGTGATAAGAATAAGGATTAGAATGCAGGGGCTATCTGCTCCTAAAACATTTCGACGTCAATGGAATAAGATAGACACTGTGGACCTGCAGCGTAGGGTGCCGGCTAAACTGGTTGGCTGAGAGTGCTCAATAAAGTGTGCAGGACCAAAGGGAGCGCGTAAAGGACAACTCGCTGGAGCTGACCAATCAGGTAGCACCCGAAAAAGGTTAAGACGCCGTGGAAAACTGCCCTGGTGGAGGGCGCGTGTCGACAAAGCAGTGCGGCGTAAAAAGGAGGTGTGGCAGCGCTATCGAACCTCGGGAGGTTTTCGCGCCCACATAAGGTACAAGGTGGTAAGGCGTGAGGCCACTAGAGTCCAGAATGAGTGCAGGAAAAGGTATGAGGAGCGCTTGGCTGTCAACGCCAAACAAAACCCTAAGGCGTACTTCAATTATGTGTAGTCTAAGAGTACCCTTAGAAAGGAAGTAGGCACGATAGTTGACGCGAGGGGGAACCAAAGTTGGTCCAACCAAGAGAAGGCGGAAACCCTCCTCAACTACTTCCAGGTGTACAGACCAGACAACGGTAGACCCGAACCTCCCCTTGGCAATCATGAAAGAACTGTTATGCTTGACGTGGTGATTTCTGAAGATGAACTGCATCGGGTCTTAAGGGAGCTCATTCCAACTAAGGCAGCAGAGCCACCCCGCTATCCTGAGACCACTGGCTGATCATTTGGCTGAGCCCCTTGCCAAACTTTTCAATGCCTCCATCGCGCAGAGTGAACTACCCACGGACTGGCTTTTGGCGACAGTCACCCCTATCC
>UZAN01050428.1:0-11172 GCA_900618425.1 Echinostoma caproni
GGCTCATACGGGAAATTACCCTCTGCCTCTAATTGAAGAACATTGAACATTGAACATTAACTGAAATGTTTCCGCACTGATATATCTGCTTGCCTGTGAACTATCGTTCGGTCTCTGTGTGTTAGGTTACACCGTTCAAATATTTTGCACCCTTTAATATTCCTTACGTTTTGGTTCAACTTTGCCCTGTTTGTGATTTAAGTCGAATGTTTGACAACTTGAGGTGTTGTACGTGTTACCAGTCTGTCTGTGTCTCAATACACGTAGATTATCGAGTTGGTGATATATTTTTCCGGACCTGTGGAGGGGGGTTGTTTTCTGCGTGTCGCTATCGGATTCTCAAATGGATAAATACTCACCAAAACATAAAATGATTTGAAGCAACCATCCCAAGACGGTGATAAAAATAAAAAATGAAAGCGCAACACACAGCACATGATTATCATTTATCAAACTCTGAGTGGACTGTGCACAGCGTTCGTAGACTGAGTGATGCTTTAAAAAACGTATCCAGTCAACTATAGACTGCATTATGGAAGTGTGTTGGGAGTAAAGAAAATTTCAGAAATTTAGCATTCGATATGATTAAAACTGGCCTTCAACAGACTGCACTCGTAGACTTGTGAAATGACATACTTACAATGCATGCGATACTCCTAGCTGGGCAAGTGACCCGAACTTTGAAAAGCGTCGGATATAAACCATTTAGGTTTGCAGGAACAGTAGAACTACTAAATGGTTCATATATATATATATATATATATATATATATATCAGATTTTGAGAATGCAGCCATGCGTTATAAATACTGTGAGACGAGTAAGCAAAGAAGGTACCGGATAGTTGAACAAATGTAACCTGAGAACGTCTACAGTGATACCGTGATTCAACCGTCTGCTCACCTCTGAGATTCTTACGTACAATGTATTGTGGATGGTGCAGTGAACCCGAAAATGTCTGAAAGAATGTTACCGAGATACATACACTAGACACTGAATTTTCTTAAAGCTCACATCTCAGACAATGGGACGCTGCAAGGTAAAAAATTCTCCAGTGTCTTGCAAACACGTTAAAAATGTATGAAGAGCAGTCTAAATTGTGAAAATAATCCACAGTAGTTTGATGTAAGGTAGGCATGACATTATTCAGAGGGACAACAAGCTGATGGTCAACCATCGTTTGCTGTTGGAGTCAGGCTGAATGAGTGGGTCTCAGCTTTAAGGAGGCCGCTGACTGATTTCAATAGCTCGATTAATGCTTCGCGGTTACAGCCCAGGATGCACATCCTCATCATCCGGAGTTAGGCTGGCACTTTCAACGTCTGCAGCATTTCAATGCATTCTACTGTGATGAAGCCCTTAGAGCTGGATTCCAACCTTAATTGCTTCGTTGTAGTTTGATCAACGATGTTTTGACGCGCATAGCTGATAAAATCATATAGATGGATTGGGCATGATTTGTTTCTGCTCCCACCAATGATGAGACCGTTTTCATAGTGTTAATCAGTTTAAAATCTCTGTACAATTGTTTCCGATTCATCTAGGACACAATTCGTGTGGAATTGACGGGCAGTCATTTTATATCAAAGTCACACCGGTGGTTGCAGATGAATGACGTACAGAAAATAGCATTATGAAATGACTGGTTCATTGTCTATGTTAAAACGATAATTTGAATCACTTTTCTATGACCACTTCTCTTTGGTATCTTCAGAACATGTTATTTCGCATTTAAAATGTGAATATATTACCGTGTCGGCTCGTTCATCAAACATGCGACTACACAGTCAACCTTGAATTTGTGATTTGCCTTAGGGCTTGTATGAAGTCCGGTTGGGAGTAAGTCAGCTACGCATCTGGCAAATTCTGCTCAAGTGCGAAATACAACATACTGCCGTGTTTTAACTGTGGCTTACTTCACGGGGACAAAAAGTCAACAGAGAAACTACTCGCATTTTCAGCCCTAATGTACTGGTTTAAAACCGACAAAGTTTATCCACTCGACTTAAACACCTTTTCTTTTTCATATAAATCTGATCGAATTGGAACTAAAAGGATGAAGCACTTCGGAAGAAAAACCAAACTCCCAGGACTAGATAAACAATAACACTAATTTGTTAGCAAATTTTATTTCGCGTTGATACCTGATAGATTTTCTACTTGAATTCTGTACTTTCTAATAACGGAATTCCCCTCTTCTGGCAGTGAAGATGATAATTGAATCCAGCGAGAAAGAACGAAAGTTCTGAGAACTACTACGGCAGTTGAAAACGATTTAAATTGGATTGGTGAAACGTTTCCCAAATACTCAGGTATCAGTCAATTTCTGTCTGCAGAACATCCATTTCGGAGATAGGCGAATACTTTCAAAGGTCGGAGGGATTAGTGAAGTGGAGTAAACAGAACATTTCTGGGAAAATATGAGCGTAATCGCAACTCCTGGAATTTCTGTCTCTATTGTGATAAGGAACGAGGTGAGGATGCACACGCTCCATGCCTGTTCAATATTGGATGGATTAGTTGAACATTTTAAAACACCAAGTGCTAGCAGTTTGGTGCCCTGCAGTTGGCACTACTACTGTGCCAAGTTTTGAAATACACTTTCGAACGACGTATTTGTGAAAATTGGTAATATTCAGGTTGTTTACTAAGACAAATGACTATTGGAAAAAACAATTGATTGGCTAATTAGTTAAACGTTCCAACCTTGGTTGGAGCGCCGTAAATTTGACAGCAGAAGTGATTCCACCAGCTTCTACTGAAACACATTTCAATCGCTATTTTTGTGAATGTTTGACCAATTCTCCGATGGTATGCACTAAACTTTGTTTGGACAACATGACCACGTAATAAACACAACGCAGCATTTCCCGTTTTTTATTCAATGAAGACAAACAGTCAGCCGTACATCTCCACACTGGAACCTCATTTGGCTGCCGTTTTCAGTGCCATTTATAAATGGGAGTTTGTTTTGATTTATTCGAAGGAGCTGCTTTTCTTCATTTTTTTCTGTGAGCTATGATGGCGAACAGGTAAGTAGGGAACCCTGCATAGTTCAATTAAAATATTTTATTACCTCACTTTAATAATCTTCCCCGTCTAAATCTGGTTGGCATGCATGTCTTGAGCGCTCATCATCCTTCTGTTTCGTCCTGATGTTTTCCGTTTATAATGTCAATTATTTTAGCTGAAACTTGGAATCCATTCTTTAAACGCAAGTTGCTCTTAATTGTACCCATCTATCAAAGATGACTGTCCCGTCATTGATCAGCAGTAACACTCGGTCCTTGTTTTCCAAAATGTCAGATTTAACTAGTGTCCTCCGATCAAGAATGCACACGAACGCGTGTGCTGTCTGTGTTCATGAATCCTGTTTGAATAAGGATGTGGATAACCCTCTAGTGTCAATAGACGGCTTTCAAGTTTACCGACAGGATCGCGGAACCGGAGGAAAAATGACCGGAGGGGGTGTTGCCACATATGTCAACGTTTTCTGGTGTGGCAATTCTCATGTTATTTTTCAGTACTGCTCAAAAGGTATTGAATACCTAACTATACAGTGTCACCCTATATTTTCTCGTTTTACTCACACAATTTTGACCAACTTGTATATAGCTCCTTACTTTACACAGTCGGATCGTATGTCTTTATTCGACTCATTCATACCTTTTATTGCCCCACTTGTAGATCTTCACCTGCATATAATCGTTTGCGACTTCAACCATAATAGTACTTATCCACTTTTATCATTGGTTATGACAGACCCTTGTCACTCTCCCACAAGAAATAACTTTATACTGGACATAGTGATTACCAACCATCCAACCCTTTTTTCTTTGGCACTGAAAGCACCTATTTCCTTCAGTGACCATTGCTTGCCCTTGGTTCGACCTAAAGTTTATTCACACAGTGCATACAAACCTTTCTCCCGATCTGAGCATATCAGATTTCGTTTTCGTAACCTCTCACCTACAAGTGCTTCTCTCCTGAATGAATCTCTCAGACAGGCCTCCCGATGGTTTACATCGTCTCCTTCGTCTCTATTCACATTTGTTCTCCTATTCACCCAAATAAACAATGCCATTTATAATTGCTGCCGCCCTGTTCCCAGCCTTAATGTGTCCAACGGAAGGATAAACTCTCCTCTAATAAGGTCGCTGCAACGACGAAAGGAACGTGCGGACAATGCTTCAGCTGTCAGGTATTTGTCCAGGCTTATGAAAGTTGAAGTAAATAGATTGAACGCATTATTCTCTGATCGAATTCTGAGGACTGGAAACGGCGAGTATAAGTGGCAAGGTAAAAGACTTCTCTGTGGAAGGAAGAAGGGACGGTCGGAAGTAGATGTGGACGCTGATGATCTAAACACCGCATTCCTGTGTAAGCCATTGGACATTCTTCCTGCCTACTTGCCTCATATTTCGATGGTTTAAAACTTTTAAAAAGTTGTAAATCGTCTTCTGCTGCAGGTCCGGATGACTTAAATCCAGCCTCCTTCAAATTTGGTGCTGCTTCCCTAGCTGGGGCAATTACCTCCATTGTAAGCGATTCTTTTCACTCTTCTACTATCCCCGGCTGTCGGAGGCCCGTCAAAAATCATACCGATCTCCAAAGGATCCAAATTTTCTATTCTCTCCAAACGTTTTCGCTCCATAGCACTAACATTTTCAGCTCTTGAATTGCCTGAAAAGGCCATCCTCAAGCGCTTTATGAAGTCTATAAACATTCCCAGTGATCCGTCACAGTTTGCTTGCAAGCCTAATAGATTCACCTTGGACGCAGTCTTCACCCTCATTTTATCACTAAGTCTTTGAATAGCTCTGTTAGGTCTGTTCGGTGTGTTCTTCTGGATTACTCTTCTGAATTTGATTCCATTCCTAGATCTAAGTTGCTACAAAAACTGGGATCGTGTGAATGTCCCACGCAGTTGTTAGCTTGGCTATCCAACTATTTTACTGATTGAGTATAAACCACTAGATTGAGGAAAGCCACATCTAAACCCTTAGTCAACAGCTCCGGGGTTCTTCAAGGAGCTGTGTTATCCCCATACTTATTTTCCACTTATATTTGTGATACTCCCTGTGTTTCTCCCGCACGAATTTTGAAATATGCAGATGACGTTGTGTTGTGCCAGCCCATTTCTTCCTACTCTGATCTAAATTCTTTCACGGACTTTCTTGATCAAATTCAGTCATTCTCCTTCTCATCGGAGCTAACCCTGAACCCCAGTAAATGTGTTGTGTAGCTCCTCACCATCCATCATGACCGGACATTCTCTCGCCAAATCATGTACAGGGATATTCTCCTAGAAAAGTTTCAAACATATGTCCCAAAGGGCTCTCCAGCAATCGTACTCTTTGGATTTACGCGTCCACATTTGCCTATTTTCTAATAGTTCAATCTATTTCTCACCACGAATTACGCAGCGGTTGGACATTTCGTTAACTCTGTTCCTTCAGTTAGCGAAATGGAATTAGTCAATGACCATCTCATCACTCTATGATTGCAAGGCAGCTTCGTTGTTACTTAGGATATCGCAGACTTCTCAACCAAGGTCAATATGATTTTCCCTACCACAAGTCCACCGGCGTTTTACTACCCAAGTGTGGCTTTAAGCATTTAGTTTGTCTGGGTGCATCTAGGGTCTTTAACCGAATTTGACAAAACTTACCTGCACGTACTTCTTTCAATTCAGGTCTGAGGGCCATTGCTGTGAGGTAATCAGAAGATGGGACGTTTTCAATGTGCTGGAAACCTCTTGAACGCCTTTGTCCTATGAAAGGATAATTTGCCTCACCAATATACATTTGGCCATCCATTCAAATCGTTCTACATTACTTATTACTGTCAGACTTGGTCTCATACTTTTACCCTCCTGATCTTAATCCCTCATTTTGGTAACCTTGCACCTCTTTCGGTCAAGCGAATTTACTAACTTTTAAATGCGTAACGAACTTTCACGTCGTTCTCTACTTCAAGCTCTTTATAACGTACTAAGTCTTTGCACCGGGGAATATGGCATTTATGTCTAGGATATCACTCCTCTTCTGCCTTGGTAATTTTACAAACCAGCGTCATTTACCTCATCCCTGGTACGACACTAACATCATCCTTTCTACCGCTTTCCCATTGCCATGGGAGGGACTCCCTGTCCATTTTGCACTTTGATGACCACGGATTTTGCTCAGTTGAGCGTGCCTATTTGTTCGTCCACCACCCAACCCTCCATGCTCTGCTTTTCTCGTTTAGTAAACGTCTGGTAATCTAAACGTAGAATAGAAAGCTCTTGTGTTCCCCACCAAAATGTACACTAGTCACCAGGATTTTAAACCGTACTCGGCTAACCGAGTATCTTTGGGGTAAGCCATTTGAACCTCCAACCCCGTGTGCTTCGTATGAGTTCAGGCACGGACACAAACACAATCAACAGTACTGGTAAGTTACATCCAGGACAAAACAGCTGTACAATGCGCTTTGGTTGGATTCATATCTGAGAACATCATCATCATCGTTGTACCGCGTAATTCAATGAAGCGAACTTCACTGATCGCTGCCAAACTCACATTGCGTACAAGGTAAGTGATTACACCTAGTTTTAGGGACGGGAAAAGTAAGCAAACCTCTACGATCAACACACAGAGTACACAGCCCAACTGTGCGTACATACTATTTCAAGCATCCTAGCCTGATAAAAAGTGACAACATGATCGCCATTGCTGTCGGTTCGCAGCCATGACCTTCAGAGTCTCCTACCATGCGGTTTCGGAGTTTTTTGGACCTAAAGCCGGAAGACGAGATACACCTACTCTACCTAATCGTTTTGTGCATTTCTTTATGCTTCGTCTCAACGTCATCTGCTGACCTACACGTGGCTTTCTCCAGCCTGTAACAGTCACTGCAAACAAGGCGCGCTGCGGTAGGCGACCTTTGGGCATACAAAAAGCGTGTCCTAACCAACGGAGCATACTGTTCGCTGGCAGGGCAGAGCACAATGATCGCCTAGGCAAGCTTCCGATGCGCTCAGTTTTCCAATCTGAGCGTTAAAATCACCTGAGAGAACAACTATCGCAGCTTCGACTCAACTGAATGAGTTCGGGGAGTTTATCATAAAATTCGTCATTTTGTGTGCCAGAACTGCAGTTAGTCGGAGCATACGCTAAAGTGATGAATAAACACCATTTGGTGTTGCTTCCCTTCCGGACGCTGATAGACCCTTGGAGTCGCATCGCATATAAGCAGCTGTTGACGGGGATCCAATCAAGTAGTGCGGCTTCGGCTGTATTATTCAGTACAATGCCCACACCACGCTGGCCTAGTGAACGGGCTTCATCACCTGACGTGTGGAGGAAGAACCTCAAAGACAATCCGTTGCAATTTACTGGCATGTAGTAATAGGATCCTGGATTCGAGTGTCCGACGCGCAGCAGACATACATTCCTAAAGAGCCCATTGTTCGCCCCAGACATGCTTGTTGACCTACCTGCATCAGAGTCCTCACGTTGAAGGCCCCCAGATTCAGTGGCTGACGAGGCTTCAGAATATGCAATCTATTTTGTGGTAAACTACTTATTGAGCTACTTGGCAACAAACTTTGGCGAGTGACAAACAAGTTGTCTGAGGGAATGTTACGGGTTGGAAGAATGGGTAAAGAGAGAGAATTGAGTACGGAAGCCAAAGAGTTAAATCCCATCCGTTTTGTTCGCATATGTATATTTATTTACCGTTCACGGAAGAAATCGAATTAGTACCTATTCAACGAATAGTCCCAGTTGTTCTGCTACAACCCAGTACAACCTGCTATTACTTACATGGAATAAAGTATAGTCCATGACTATCGAAGAGAGGGAAATTCTAACCGATACATAAATTATTGAACATCCGAAGCACCTATAAGCTGGGCTACTGTAAAGTACACACCAATGCAGGTGTCGATCAAACTCGTGCAACGTTAATTTCATTTTGAAAATACAATTTAGTCTACAATATCACACTTGTATGAAGTATATAAGACACTTTAATAAATAAATTCTCGTTGCGTTTCTAACTTTGTGTTATTCTACAACTGATGTACCAGTAAAACGGAGAAATCATACATTTCAATGGCACGTGGCTAATAGAAGCAAAGACATTGGTGAGTATTATGAGACATGTTGCGTCTGATCTGGTGTAGTATCATATTCAATCCCGTGAATAAAGCTGGATAACAGCAGCACTGTTAGGAATACAAGTAATGAAAATCAGGATGTTACACAAGTTTGGTCAATACCTGTGTTGTCTCGGGTACATCGTTCCTCTCATGGCACTCATCCTTCACACTCGATGGACGTACGATATCCACCTAAAAGCAATATGTCATTTGATACACGACGTCCCGGTCAAAGTGAGTAAAACATTGATAGATTGGGATGTTTGCACTTTAAAATGCACTTAAAAATGAACAACCTTCACTGTGCAGCAACCAACATTTGTGAAAACCATAAATTTGAAGCCAACTGAAGTGAAAATGTCCCGTCATCTGACGTTACTTAGTTCAAAACAGTCAAAAGGTAAACCCAGAGAAAGCGCTCACTACTCTGTTACGTATTCGCAACAAACACCGACTAAGGATACTCGAGGCATTATGGATCGTCTTCATCAAATATCCTGTATCCGAAAGCGTATACCCTTCATGCATGTCCAACTCTGCCTGTAATCAATCATGTGCGACCACAGACACCTAAATCATAAAATCTACCTGGATTTCCTGAATAATTTCACAATTAGAATCTTGGTAGACTTTGCAAGTATAGAAGAGAAGCATAAATGAAATAAATTCCTCTCGCAGTATCTCTCCTCCGACTTCCTTGTTCTGATAATTAATTTGTTTTTCGACGGTGACGAATTCGAGGCATATCATACTGTGTACTATTTCACGTTTATATTCGAATGAGAAGTATTACAGGAAAAAGATGAAAATATACTTGTTTTCCAATTTTTCTGTTGTAAATGCGCTATTCACTTGAGCCAAAAGAAACCACAACAAGGTTTGCTCAAGAGAAGAATGATGTGTAAGTGAGCCAAAAATTCTAGGGTTCCAAATCATAGTATTTGACCTTGGCGCAAAACAATTACCAGAAAAATTGATCGCTTCGGGATTGAAATACTATCTTCTGCCTGCATACGCACTTTTCAAACTCTTAAGCAAATTCATGCACGTTCATTTGATTTGAAAAGTGAAAAATGAGTACGCTCTTCTTTGTCATAATCCGTCAAATTTAACTTCTGGGATTGTATATGATGCGTAAAAAACGGTATAACGATTTGTGGCTTAATATTTGAATAATTCTAAATATCCCGGTTAATTTGTGTTGCTCATTTTATGCAGTTATCCAGCTGAGGTGGGTGAACTCAGTGTTTTAGTTGAAACCAATATTTGGAAATCTAACATTTGCAAATGCCCAATCGGGATCTACTACACGGTTAATATGTTCATCACAAATGGAAACGTTCATTTCAGGGGTACCATCTAAAAGAACAAACTTCCCAATACCACTTGTGACCAGCACTCCTAATTGAGCTTACATCGTAAGCTTCTTCATTCAAAATAATATAACAAAGCCGGTACCGAGCTATCAAGTGCAGTGGTACGGGACAATAGTTTAATCGAACCAGACTGATTCCGTGTATGTGTGAGGAAAAGAATTCCAAAACGATGTTGTAATTCATCGAGTATCCAGTGGTATTTGGTCCGAATCGTTAAACACACATACTCGGCCTCAAACACAAAAGCAGCATTTCGCTCTCAGTATTTTGGCATACTTCTCCAATGAGTGAGGTTCCCTTCCGTGTCGGGAACAGCCCGTTCAGTACAGCTCGTTGCGTAAAATCCTACCTACTCAAAACGTTTCTGCTTAAGCCTCCATAAAATTACCATGTACGATAGAGTAACTGCAGATGGACGAATGACAAGTGCAGCATAAAAATGTTGGAAAATTCTAATAGCTTGAAGTAATCGTTAAAATCTTTTGTAATGAGCTGCTTTGCTTGAAGAATATATCCCAATAATTTAATAAAAAGCATTATATGCAAGAATGCAGTTCTCTAGGAGCAAGAAGTATGCTGGTTTTCAAATGCTCAGGAACTAGCTTTTCAGTAAGGGGTATCTTTCTTAACAACGGTAGCCAATGTCCAGTGCACATGGATGGGAGTTGGCAAAACATGGGTTAACTATACCCAGTAGTTAATCCTCACTTTGTGGTCTCTAAAGCTGAAATTCCAAGTACCTTTCGATGAATTCACCGAAATCTGACAGAAATTATGCATTCTTAGATCAAATGAAACACAATTATCCTAGTTTTGTGCACTAGAAACGAGTAATACCATGATGAGGTAACTGAATGTAAGTTCACCTGCAACTGAGATTTTCCGTAAAGGTATACATTTTGAAGAACATTGAATGAAGTTCTAAAATCATTCGGGTTACATTATTTTGACTGATGTGTAGATAAAAAGACAATAATCAATTTTTACTAAAGCTTCGGTGTAGTTGATGGCACAGGATTGTGCACCAGTTTTTCCGGAATGAGATTGCAGTTGACTCAAACAATAATTAATAATTTGAGCATATAAATCTTACTGTTACTCACATGGTACGATTTTATTTGTGAAGCCAGTATCAATCAGCAGATCATTGAGAAATTAGTACAAAGAAGATCTTCGGGAACAATCAATGACATATCCATTAGCGAGTTACGACCACCATTCATTTCTGAACGCATTAATCAGATAGTTGGTTTATAAATTGCAACAGTCCCTCTTGATTCCAAGAAACGAGGGCTTGGAGAAAATCGCATGTCCCTTGAAACCTTCTATTGCAAAACTCAATTATTTTTCTTTTCTGTCTAAGTTATTATTCTAAGTAACAAAATGTGGTCAACAATTCATGTAAAAGAAGCCTTTCTTGTCATATTTTTCTACCCTCGATGGAATGGCGCGCACAGAGTGAAACTGAAACAATTCCGTCTCTCCTTCCTGTAGTTAAATGAGACTACTCAACAGCGTCGGGTATCGTAATTAAAAAGACAGGCTTTGATTACCGTAGGCAGTATTTGCGGTTTATTGGAACCGGGTATGTAGCAAAAGCATATTGCTCACAGTTCGATGCATTCCAATCCCCATATGTATCCCTTTCGTA
>UZAN01050433.1:7967-18327 GCA_900618425.1 Echinostoma caproni
GGTGTATTTGATCGAATTTTACATTACGGCATTTGCGGAAGTGTTCCCTTGGCTACCACGCAAAGCAAGCGTTCGATCAGATTGCGGGTTCCTCTGACGTTATTGTTTCTGAAAGTAATACCACTAATGATTTCCCGAGCATTACACGTTGTTCTCTTCTGCTTGCTTTCAATTTTTCTCATCTGATCACCGACGTACGTCATACGTTCAAGGCTGCTTTGTGTTGATAATTTACTTGCCGCAGAACCTAGACTGATACCTCACACCCTTGGAATCGGTCGGCAAGCCAAAGACAGACTCCGCCGCAAAACTCGGCTTTACTTGTTGATCATGTGTTCACATGCGGGTGTGCTGATACTAAAACCGGCAGAATCAATCGGATCGTGTCACATGGAATGTCCGAACACATTCCCAAGTGGTCACTACATTCAACGACGCAACACGTTCTAAGAGTTCAAATGGTTAAGAAAGCTTTATGGTCGTCACTCGCTAGATATCACATGAAAACTGGATACATATTTGACCAACGTTTGTCGTTTATGTCTTTCTTATTTGTTTGTTTGTTCTCCTTTTCAGAGGGGGTTTTTGGAATGCGTGTGTTCGTACACGTGACACGGGTTCTCTTTGTCAAAGTCACTATTCTNAATCAATCGGATCGTGTCACATGGAATGTCCGAACACATTCCCAAGTGGTCACTACATTCAACGACGCAGCACGTTCTAAGAGTTCAAATGGATAAGAAAGCTTTATGGTCGTCACTCGCTTAACATCACATGACAACTGCATACATAGTTGACAACGTTTGTCGTTAAGTCGTTCTTATTTGTTTGTTTGTTCTCCTTTTAAGTGTGGATTCTGGAAAGCGTGCATTCGCATAGCTGACATGGGTTCTCTTTGTCAAAGTCACTATTCTAATTTTTGGACGCCAGACTAAGCAGCCCAGATGTCCCGACGGGAGCGAATTCCGAAAGAGACCACATCAACCCGCTCCTTCGCATTATCGCTATATTCCGGCTTCCTTCATCACACGCCAATGTCTGCAAATGCACACGGTATGACAGAACGTATGCGAGCTACATCAGGGGATGCAGTGAAATGTTTTTGCCCAGCGGAAGAATATCTGGCCATAACATAGGACGCTTGACCTCATGGCTACTCAAATTGAGATTTTGCTTCTTATTATTCCGTACCGAGCCACACCAGCCGGTTATGTGCATAGTGAAACACATCACAAGCTTACTTCTATCTTGATGAGTTAAGCGCACAGCGGTTCCTAATAGCGCTGCTGAAATGCGAAATTCAGACAACCGTTTATTATTTATCTCAACAAACTTTGATAAACCACTGCTTTTGCGCTTAAAGCAGTGTTTATTCTAACACCAGGTCCACTGAAAACACCAATCATCTTTGACTTGAAATTTTGCATTACAAATCTAGTTCAGTTAAATGCAAGGTGAATACCATCGTAATTTTGCTAAATGATTTCAGATATGGGAATGACCAGTCGATTCTGGAAAAATGAATCCGTCACGTTCCATTCAATTAGTAACATAGAATAAGGGAATGAGCCATGCATGAGACTGTGTTCGAGTCCGTGTCTGTGCGTAATAATATGAACGCACATTTCGTATTTCATGGTTTCCTTGATATCACAGTTTTATTGTTGCTTATCGTGTTGCTTTGCGGATCGGTTATACTAAAGGATTTAAACTCATAAATGGCCCTATTTACTTCGCGCAAACCATATTGACTAAAAAAATAATAAATCAAGAAGATCATTGCCCACTTGGTCTTCAAAACACTTGATATAACTGTACAATCTCCCGTAGTTATTAACTATCACACAAGCGGTTTGAAACATTCTGCGATATTCTATCGCTACAAACATAGGCCCAATAATGCACAATAATGATCCACGAAAATTGGCTCCCAGTTTTTGTATGAAATCTTACCAGTTTCACATATGTTTTTCAAGGACATTCAAATTCGAAACAGCTGCAGAAATTGTACCGCCGTATATGATCTAGCATTTTAACAAAGCAAGTGCATGAATCTCTCAATGGTTCTCTGTTTCAGTATGCTATCCCATGTTCCGTCTCATTTGTTTTCTCTCTCGCGTAGTCAGTTACGACTGATTAGCACGAATATAAGGTCGCTGTTTACAAACGCCCCGCATCTAAGGTGAACCCTCAATTCCCGAACGCATTCCTCACAACCTGTGTATCGTTTGTATACAACATTCTGCTTTGGCTAAAATGTCGCGTACTTATTTTTGGGATAAATTGTTGCAATGTTACCGTGTGATCAGGAAGGGCTGCGGAAGAAAACAGACGACGGATTATCACACACATGAAATATTCTGTGAGCGGCAATTATCAAGTTATTTTTGATTATTTCGCCGATGGGATCAACTGTTTAGCTGTTCGATGTTACCCTAGATTTTTGAGGGATTGATTCAAAGTAATCACTAATTTATACATACCCCCCATTTACTCAGTCTCACATTTGATCCCGTTTTGATGCATTGTTGCCGTCTTTTATGTTGCTGATAAACGAGAGCTTCCTTATTGAATTAGTTAATTTATTCACATATCCACTTAACTCATGACCTATTACGGGCGCCTCCTCCAAACTATTACTGCCATCATGCAACATGTAAAAATAAACACAAAAATGGAAGCAGATCGATTATTGTGACCCTCATCACTCAAAGACAAGGCCATATACGTGTTTATTCAACGAAGCATTGTTGCTTGAAACAAGACTAGAGCATAGCTGGTTGTTTACCGATTGGTTGCCCCCGAATTGTACGTTTTCTCGATTATTGACCTGCTTTTCTTGATTTGTAATTCGTGATTTGGGCCTACTTCAAACAATACAAGTGGGCAAACTGAATTTTTCTGGTAACTTGTCGAAATACCTGATCGAATATAAGTATTTTCTTCCTCAACGTTTTGGAAATTTGTTCATATTACGCAATACAATTTGACTGTATCATTTATTTCAACTATTACTGTTGATTCGTATCGGTTTTTGTTTTGAAGATGAAATGATGATTAACATGTTTGACTCCCATTTCAGTACCCTCTGTTTCTACATATCGTAGTCATGTATCATGTGTTGAGTGTACAGAAATTTGTGAAATAGCCAGTTGAAAGATGTATTGACGTCTTCCTGTTCTATTTGGATGAATGATGCCTTCATCAACACCTGATTTCTGATCAGTGTTTTAGGACTATTGCTGGCTATGCCAAACCTCAAAAAGAAAGCATCTGTACTGTAACACTAAGCGACGAGCGCTTTTATCGACCGATGCGTGGTATGTATCGGTTATTGCAAATGGAGGTTTCAAAAATGACCTTGTCAAATAAAAAGTAATTTAAAGTGCTGCTGTTCATCACACTTCTCTAATCAACGTGGGAACCAAAGAAATTTGATTTACGACTGCTAGTAATATTTCGATGAGATCAACGGTGTGCCACTCCATCAAGCGGAATGAAGCTTTCTAGATAAGTACGTTATCCCAAATGGCACAAGTTCTCTGGCCTAGATGGGCTGTTCACATTGACGTTTGCAGATGGAGGCTCGGTGTTTGTCTAGAAGTTACCACACCTTCTGGGCGTAATATGGATCCAACCGAAGAGTATGGATAGGTCGTATTATCGATTTACAAGAAACGTGATAGATCCCTTTGGGGAAAAATCACAAGGAAATTAGTTTACTCCACATTGCCTTCAATCATCTCGCTGGAATTATTCTCCATCCATTGTCTGCCGCAAGCGGAGAATGCACGCGTAAGTGTCAGGCTGCTTTAGGACCTGGTCGAGGCGGTATCGATCACAACTTCACTGTTATCCAAATTCCAGAGCATCCTCATTCTCTTCCGAGACGTATCTTACCTGTCTTTCTAGACTTCAAGGCAGCTTTCGACTCTCGGGCGGCGCTCCCTGTGAATTATATCCCAAAATTTTATTTCAGTTCTTGAATGAATTTATACTAATATCTCAAGTTGAGACTGATATAAGAACACTAACTCGCCGCGTTCACAACGATGGATTGAAGGAATATGTAGGTATATTGGGTGCTTGTTGAACCTAACGTAAATCGTGAGACAGATCAATTTCGAAAGGCACATAAATGGTCATATGAAAAACTGCAACATTGGATTGCAATTGTACTCAGGGCGAATGTGTTCAATCCCGTTTTGTTTAGGACCGAGGAAACTGTGGTTAAATTGGAACACTTTAGCGAAGTATTAGTATAAGGTTCAAAACAATTTGACTTCACCAATATGTGCTTGTTCTTTCACCATCAATGATCCTCGCTGCAGAAGATATCCGTCAAATATTGTTGTGAAATATTAAAATTGTATATGTAACACGTGATGTTTTTCGAATAAACGAATGACAGGAAAATGAGAGACTTATTTTCTCTACTTGTTCGTTCACCTACCTGGGTTTTGCAACACGTTTGCACGAATGGTTCAACTTAGATTTCATGAAATCAGATAACCCTGTTTGCTTTGGTTATCGTCGATATCCGATGTTCCGCCCATACGTCGGGAATCGTAATGTTTCGGATAATAACATTTTCACAACTGTTGTGCATAACAATCTCGAAGTTCAAAGTACATTTTTCCGCATACGAAACTAATTTTCTAATTCATGAAACACGTTGAGTCTATCAGGATGATTACTAATCTAGGGTGTTGTAACCGTGAGCAGTAAGCCGAACTCTCAAACAAATTTTGTGAACAGAAACATCGACAGGACCGGCAGATTAACTCTACCAAGATTTCTTTGGATGGAGTGTCCGAAGACAACAGCTCAACAATAACACAAATAATCTGCGCAACAAGTCTGAACCATAATTTATTCCCAGGATTATTCAACAGAGGTTTCATAACATCGTCTTTATATTGTCGGCGGGGTTTGCGTGCCCATTTGGATAATGCTCTGTTTCGAATGCAAATAATTTAAGAACGCGATCGAACCTCCTTTTGAGTCCGGAGACTTCAAGAGTCATCAATACATTTGAACATTCTGCATCGCAGTTTCTTGCTTAACACGATACGTATTTTAGAGAACAGATTAAAGATAACTCAAGCGATTGCTATCGACCGATCGAAATCCCGTTTTGGTTGTGTTGTCGTTATACCCTTCCCGATTTCAAGTATCTTTGTTTGGTTTGTTGTTTGAAAACCGGATGAGAGACGAATTGGGAGGTTTCACGAAAAGGTAATTCAATTCATACAAAGCATCAATTATTACAGTTATATACCCGTTTTAGCAAAACGAGAACCCGGCCTGATAGCGCAGTCGCAAGGATGAACCGCGAATTCTTGATCGAAGAGATAGTAGAAGTTGATATATAATTGTCTTCCCGGATAATTGTTTATTTTAATTATTCATTTTGAAGTATACCCCAAAAAGACAAAACCAAATGATTTGCACGATTCCCGTGAACCCTTACTTTGAATATATTGGTATTCCTATCTGTATATGCTTGCAATTAGTCAAAGATGTATTCTGGTCGTTACGCGGAAGACAACTTACAGTACGTATAACGTGAATGGTGAATTTGCTTTCATGTACAACGCTGCTGAAGTAATTCATTCACGAACGATTTTGTGGTTATCCTAAAGGGGAGTTCGTACACATAGTTAGACCGAAGCAGAAATACGAAACGGAGGGCGAATGGACAAACGGGAACATCAATATGATAAATCGGGATGTAATGGATGAAGAGTGTTATCAGAACTCGTACCGTCCAATTTAACACGTGTGTTGATGTGACCACGAAAGTGTTCTGTGGTCAACAAATCGAATGAGCTTATTGAGGCACGACTGATTATTATGAAATCAAAACCAATTAACTGGGACTCCGGNTTCCTATCTGTATATGCTTGCAATTAGTCAAAGATGTATTCTGGTCGTTACGCGGAAGACAACTTACAGTACGTATAACGTGAATGGTGAATTTGCTTTCATGTACAACGCTGCTGAAGTAATTCATTCACGAACGATTTTGTGGTTATCCTAAAGGGGAGTTCGTACACATAGTTAGACCGAAGCAGAAATACGAAACGGAGGGCGAATGGACAAACGGGAACATCAATATGATAAATCGGGATGTAATGGATGAAGAGTGTTATCAGAACTCGTACCGGCCTATTTACCATGCTCAATACTCCAGTCTGGTACATGCTCCACGTTCGTGTGTGAAGCGCCAAAATGTTAAAGTAGTGAATGGGAATAATTTAGAAGCGTTTGCAGTGCATCGAACTGCGCACTGATAACTACAGAAGTATCCATCAGTATAATTTTTCTCGCGCCTTTCTTTTAGTCAAGGTCTAAAGGTGCCGGTCACGCCAGCTCGTCTGTTCCCAAATGCCGTGTGACTGTTAGTTGAAAGTTTTTCTGATCCCCACAGGCTACCTGTGGTTCCTCTTGCTCTTGTCCTACAATTCTGATTGCATCTTTTCATGGGAATGATAACATGTTTATTGCGAACCTGCAGTTTGAGAAAGTTGCCTGGGTATGCTTGAATATACTGAGGTTATCGCTTTACGATACTTATCTGGGGAAAACCATACAACCGCTTATGCAAATCCCACCGATTGCATTTCGCCGCGTGCCTTTCAGATTTAAGCGACCTTAAGCACCACTTTTGTTTCATGAATCGCGTTCAGAAAATTTTGAATTTAAATTAAAAAATAAAAACGTCAGTTCCAACAAAGAAAAGTAGCTGTCTTTCGGTGGTATGGATTTCTAATAAAATCTTCAATTCAACATTCTGTCAACCCATCGCGTGTTGTACTTGCTACTTTGCTGTAACATATAACTGTATTATTGAGAGGAAAAACCGTAAGATTCGCGTGAAGCAAGAAGCATTACGGGCAAAATGTTTTTTTTATCGTAATAGTTCATCCGGCTGGTTTGCGAACGAATGCGTAATAAACGACTTGATCGCGGACATGATTATTTTTGGATCGCGGCTACATTAGTCACTGCCTGCAAGTAATCTGGGTTTGAGTGTGAACTGGATCAATAAGTATTTCAGCAATCCGGCACTGCATAGCCATTTATTTATCACACTTGATAGTCGGTATTTCCCCATACTGACAGCTGGACGGAAACGGCAATGCACAGTAATACAGACAGAAAGTAATTTCATCGAAAAGCAATCTTTGAGTGAATAACTAAACCTGAAATTCTGTCCCTTGGCTCTCGATGATAATCTGTCGCTATGATGGGATATTGCTAATTGGTATCAGCCTATGACAGTAATCTTTTGCAAATACCAACATATCAAAATCGCTGCTGAAGAATTTACACGTCAAATCAATATCACGCATCTAGTTTGTCAATAATCGTGAGTATTTTTAAGTCTGGAAGAGAAACAACTTAAAGCTGCTTCCACGATGAGTGTGTGCATGTTTCCGTTCACGGGCATCAGGCACTGTTGATGTGTCTGGGTGTGAGATTCACTCTTTGGGAAATGGGTTATTCTTCATCAGTAAAATGCACTTAAATGCAATGGAAATGTTTTTGATAATCGGAAGAGATCAATGCTGAGACAGAAGTCCAGTGCACGTAGTAGGTGCTCGAAAAAAAATAAAATGCAATTTGTATTTTAATTATTATTTTTCATTTGATTATTTTCAAAATGTGTAATCACCACTGGCAACCACAATGAAATTCAAAACGATATAATTTGAGACCAAATACTACTAGCACCGCGGAGAGAGAGTCAACGGTTTATCTGTATGCTGTTTGATAATTATAGAAAATCGAATAAATATTTGTAGTAGCGAGAAACCGCTGAGTTCGGTTACCCATTTATAACAGCTTCAAATCACGTCTGCAAAGAAGACAAACGATTGGCGACGGTTGCCCAGAAAAATAATGTTGCTAAAATCTAACGAAAATGTTGCTCATACTCAAAAGTCTAATCAATGCGTACGTGGGAATACGCTTCCAAGCTTTTAATGGAGACACCCAGAACTCCATCGATTTTCTGTGCAGCATAAACCCCAGGGTACAAACGGTGCATAAAACACAGATCACAATAATGGATATGTACAACCGGTCAAGATACATTGAAGATAATTCGTTCAAGCTAAAGTGTGCCAAAATCACCTTCATTTAATAATGAATATCGCAAAATGAAAATTATAGCATGTCACCCATCATTGTATAAAGCGCGTCATTCGAAATAAATGCAACTTACAGATTCTTAGTTGGTATTGCTGGTGTTTTCAGTAGACTGTATGGTGGCGATATTATATACTCAGTGCGCTCGTTGAGGCCTCCTTGCGTAGCTGGTATAGCGTGCGCGTACAAATCGTAAGAGGCGTCTACGCGTAGGTACAAATCCCACCAATGCTACTGGATATTTCACATTTAGCAAACGAACTTCAAATCTGCCAAACAAAAATGTGAACATACTAGACGTTGTTGCATTTTGTATAGGAAAGTTGCACCAGTCAGTAGCCAAACATATTAAGTACTCAAAGCGTTACCAGCGATTCAAATAAGGAATAGGATGCAGATGTTTTGTCTGATCCATATTACTTCTTCTATTCAAATGCCATACGAACACTACCACTTGTTGATATCACTCGATTATACAATCGAAATTCGACGCGCACAATTCGAACACTCTAAACGACGCGGTGAACACTTCACTGATACGCTTACGTCTTAGACTCGCCTGATTCCAAAGTTTCGTTGTACGGTAATGTTTCGTTATATATGATTCATCATGCATTATAGAACCGTGTCTCACGACTCTTGGTTTTGATTCTGAATCTTGCATCCGTTGGGACCCGAAGTAAACCAAGTACCGAATCGGACTTACAAATGCGACTCGCAGCTAAGCTGGGAGGTCGTCTGTGGGATATATTTCGAAGAAGTCGATTATGAACGACCGATTATTTTCTCCAATAATCATCGTCGTCATCATCGTCATGAGGAAATACAAACAATTTTCGAAGTTTTTGACACAAATCTGATATTTATAAAAGTACGTGAGCGTTGAAGGGAGGCGCGTTTGAGACACATCCTACGTGGAAATGTGCAAAAACCTGGACAAGGAGCAGAACTCCAGTAACACGAGTAATTGGACAAAACGAATTCAGTAATGGTACTCAGCCGCCAGTAAAAATAAAAATATACACGACTGGCGACTGTTGCCCATAAAAAGTTATGTTGCCAAAAATAGGCTAAAATGTATCACTTAATCATAAGTAAAATAAATAGGTTCGTGGGAAAACCCTTCCGAGGGCTCACTAAATATACTCCTTCGATTGTTTACGCATTAATAAACTCACGTTAGAAAAGGTGCATGAAACACCCACCACATTGATGAATATGTACACCCAGTCAATATATATTGGAGTTTGTATTGTTAAGTTAAGGGTCGACAAAACCACTCTCAATGATGATGAATATCGCATAATGAAAATTATAGCTGGCTCCCCATTATTGAAGGAAGCGCCTAATTCGAAATGAATGAAACATAAATATTCTTTTTTGGCGCTAAAGGGAGCCGTCGTTGATATGTGCGGCGTTGATCATATACTAAACTTCCGAAGTGAATAACCTGGAAGTAGGGCAGAAAGCGCATAAATATCAAAAGACCTTGATGCAGCGTATTTGGAAGGATTTTCATAGAAAGTTGTAACGTTTTCTCCACACACTTTTTTTAAAGCGGTAAACTGAACAATAGTGCTTTTCAGTAGAGGACGACAGAAAGAAGAACATAGCACACAGTTTAGTGGTAAGTATAACAAAACTGTTACACATTTCAGCTACACAACATCTGTGACGAAAACCGCGACATTTTCTGATAGAGATAATTGTACCATTTATGAGTCGATTCATAGGTTGATTGTGCGTTGGCATTCAGCGGTAACCCCCTGCAGATTCATCTCTGATCTGGCGTCAAATTTGGAAAGTAGTCTGGTGCGCATTTCGGCATATTATGAACAGGTTAGCTCGGCCACAAATGTAATACCTTTGAATTGATTACTGGATAGTTGGTGGAGCCGGCAACGCTCACATTATTCATTTACACGAAATGCGTTCTTACACGAAATTTCCGTGTTCTTCCATTTTACTTTCGAAACCGATACAGGTCGTTGGGAATCGATGAGCTGTCACCAAAGATCGATTTCAGCGTGATCACAGTATAAGATAGACAAACAGATAACAAGAATTGGTGATGGTATTCCAATGTGCCCAACTTCCACACTAAAAGAATTGATTGGACGGCTTCATTCAATGCGCTGGCGTCGATCAAGAAGACATCGTATTGTCGACCGCAAGATGCGAATGTTGTGCCGTTATCTGCGTG
>UZAN01050436.1:5390-15766 GCA_900618425.1 Echinostoma caproni
CACATACACCCCGTGAGTTTCAGCCATCTTGGGTCCAGGCGACATGAATTTGCACTTTGTCCGATTGAACGAAACATGTGTTTGTGTCTACGTGTGCTCGCACACACGCGCGCGCCCGCTTGTGTTCCGGAAAATGATGACTCCAGCACAAACAGTTGTGCTTTTTGTGGCTGTTGTTGATCCAGTTCCAAGCTGAGCTGACCGTGCATCTTGTAAGTGGTGGTGGTGGTGGTGGTGGTGGTGGTGGTGGTGGTAGTATCTGTAGTGTTTGGTACATGTGTGCGTGCGTGTGTAGTCACAAATGCATTTATGTAGCACTTTGTGTGCTTATGGGCAATTAGAAAGGACACAACTAGAATACATACTTAATATGTATTATCTAATGGTCCCACCTGGTCTTCCTTCATCCTTTTTGAAAACACATGGGGATCCATGAGGCCGAGATTGAATTCGTTTCTGGTTCACAGTTCATTATCGCCACCCGAAGTGAGGCTCATTTAGTTTAAAGGAGAGAATTACATTATCATATTATCATTGGTACAACATTTGTCACCCACTCTGGTCCGTTGGAGTAAATTATGCTGCCCTATATATCATCTCAATGCAGATCTGAATCTGGTGCACCCTATCACCCATCCTATCTCCAATCACACACACACATATACAAACGAACAAATATGACGATTCGTATGCTGATAGCAATGGATAGAACAAGTTCATCATGATGTGCATTTTCATTCCAAAATATCCGACGGTCACTGGGGAAGTACGTTCATTCGCGCCGGTGTTACTCGTCCTGGAGCCGGGATGTCTCTGTTCGAATGAAAATGCTCATGATGATACGAGTTGATGCAAAAGCACTGGATCATCTGACATGAAGAGCTCAGTTGTAGTCTTCCGATTTCACTCTTTCGCTCTCATCGAGAATGGGCCTTTCGTTTCGTTATGTTCCAACGAGTTCTTCCTTCCGAGTTTCTTTATGAATTCATACAGCTCTGTGTACACTTCTCCGTTATGCTTTCTCGTCTGTTCTTGTTTTCGTATCCGAGATTCGTGAGTGTTGTATGGTTTGTTCAGTGTTGTGTAACAACTGGCGCAGTTCCATGTGTATTGAATAAATGACTATTATTAGCTAGTTCATTACATGGTCAGAAGGTCTTCAATAGGTTAACTGTGGTGAATGTTCAAATTTGAGCTGAGTTGATGTTGATCGAACACGCAGTGGTTAAAAAGATCGGAGATTTCGATGCCTCCTTCCACCACCACTTCCGTTCGAATTCGGTGGTAGACGGTATTACTGTCGTTCGGCTCTAGACTACTCCTGTCTCACTGGGGCTCGGTGTGGTACTTCACTTCCAGGATCTTTTTATCGACTAGTATTTTCCCCCAATTTTTTTCCTATAGGCTAAATAAAAAGTTGGCGAAGTTAGAAACGAAGAGACGCACTTAACTAGAAACTTAAAACAGCACATGCATTTATGCTTAATCGCCTTCATCACCAACATAACTCTCTTACTCTACATTCGCTCTTCCTTTTTCACCTGTGGTCCGATTAGATTATTGAGATTTAGAATAGCCACTCATTTTAGGCCAGTGGTTCAAAGAATATTTGTATTTAATTTCTCTATTGTTTTTGTATTTCCGCCTCCGAAAGCCTCACTATGTTCGGGGGTGGTTGTCTAGGTTGCGGCTCGTCACCCTGCCCTTGCATTTTGCGAAAGGATCCCATTAGAACAAGCATCTCGAATAGCCTCTGCTGAGGAAACCCTGCTCACTGTCTTCTCATGGCGGAGAGAGTGAGAGAACGAAAAGCCGATGTCCGGGCTATAATCGGGTTGGCGAACCACTGGCAGTTCACCTAGGGTAATTGGTTAAAAACTGTGATTTCGCACCAACTGAGAAGAGGCGTAGGAACCACGAGCACACCTTCCTGGTCGTGATAGTGGTCATCAGCTCAATTGGGCATCAAGGTGCACTGAGCACCTTGGACGTTTGACCCCGTCCAAAGGGCGAATGATACGATTAACCGGTTGCCAATGGATTGCGGTTTCAATAAACCACCCCGATGCCATGCGAGCCAGGCTTTGCCTAGCCGTAGGCTTCGGTGATGAATTCCTCAAGAAAATTCACCTGCCTTGGCCTGGGCAACCTTGCAGTATTCGGCCAACATGCAAATCATGCAACGTTTTTCTTTTTTATAAAGATAGTTGTACCGTGGTTTATTTGGCACGCAGTTTGAACTCTGGCGCGTGTGAAGATGCAACATATCATTACCGCATCGTATATTTGTTTACACTGACCTAAAGTTCGCCAGCACTAAATTAAAACCTTTATTGTAATGCCAATGAGCAGGACCAAATCATAATCTCCGGTTCCCTCGAATGTGTGTGTGTGGGGAGTTATCTTAGCATTCCTTTTGTAAGTTCAGATTGTATAATACTGTATACTAGTGTAGTAACGACACTATGGCTATGACTACTAGGTTGCTGTGGTTCCAGCCTCATTACTGCTTATCAGAACTCTTAATTTCTAGCCTTCTGTTTCCCTTCTCTGTGTTTGTTAGTATCCTTATGCCCCCTAATAGTTTAGTCCTACACTAGTCAATAACGATTTGAGCTAAGGCCTTCTTATCACGTACCTGATGTGAAAGATAATCGGCCAGTTTGTTTTTACCCAGTCCGTTGTGGGATCTTACTCTCTTTGTCTCTGCCATTCGAAATCGATTCAGGAGACGACATACGTTCGGTTGATTGTACGGTTTATGTTACCTTGGGTGTGTTGTTGTAAATTGATGCCATTCTTTCTTCCCACTCATTTTCATAACCAGCCTTATTGATTCCATGTTTCGTATCACTTGTGTCCCTACTTATCGTGTTTCTCCCTGCACACCCCATCTTCATCCCCCGTGTTTCATCTGATTGCCCGCGAGCAATTTTCACCGGCTCTAAATTATTCCCCCCATTTTTATTTTGGTTTTATGATGTAAACCATAGTGTACTTTTTCTTTTTCCAACTGAATGCTACATTTCAGGAAGCTACTAGCTGTCTGTCTGACCGCATCCCACACCCCAGTAGTAGTAGTAGTAGTAGTGACGGGTGATACATGTGTAAAGATATATTTATACGGGTTCCGGTGGTTTCTCCCCTGTTTTTATGTAGCTCATTTTTCTCTCATCTTATCTCATCTGGAGTCTCACTCGTGGTTACCATTATAGTTGAGTGAGTTAATCGTACAGGAGGTAGATCAATTGAGTTTGCCGCCCGGTTCTGTGTTTTCTCTCTCTCTCTCTCCACTATTACAACTTCGCATCACCTCAGACGGCACCCCATCCCCGCCTGCTTGATTTCATTTCAGCTCCGGGCTTGTCCACTACCCGCTTATATTAGACCTGTGCTGAGCTTTTCCTTTCTATTGTGGGATGACAGCGTGCCACTGGGTGATGGGACAGGAGCGGGAGTTGTGGTGGTGTATCAGCTTTACTCACCTCTGTCCTGGTGCTCCGGTACATCCGCTCATTTACCTCGCTCACTTACACTTACTTGTTCCCTGATCACATGTGTTGATGTTTGTATTACGCGTCTGACACTTCTCGTCTGTCTTGTGTTTTCGGGCACCATGGTAACAGTGGGAAAATGCATTGTGAAATTTAGACTATCTCGGTAATAACCCAATGCAAATCCAGCTGGGAATCTCGATAGATCAAGGAATAGGTCCCACTTTGGTCTGTTCAAAGGAATCCAACGGGTTATTCGGAGAATTCTTTTCCCGGTTAAAGTTGGAACAGAAAAAGACACTAAACTCGCACACTGTACTTCCGGAATCATTTCGCCATATCTCACCTGGTTCTTATAATAGAAAATGTATGTATGTATGCATGCATTAGGTATACTGAGTTATAAAAGGAGGAGAGGGTAAAACAAACCTTAACATTACCACAGTAGAATCAAGATGCTTTCTACAACACAGCATGGGTTTCTATCGTTTCATCGTTGTTGTCTGCACAATTCGTAGTAACCTGGACCTTGTTGTAGCACGGATAATTCTGAATAATTTATCACAAGTGCCATGGTGGTGTGTCGCTAACAGAAGCTTGGCGATTGAGTTCCGTACGTTCGGTTTGTGTTCGGTTCTGATTGCGTAACATTTATTGAGTTGATCTCACGTTGACCCCATTTCGGAATAAGCCTGACCATTTGAATCGGTTACGTAACTGTCTCTCCTTACCATTGATGCCCGTCGCTCCTCATCCCCATTCGTATTGACAAATAACACTTGACTCGGATAGGAGGGGGAATCAAGTTTTAACCGGTGGCGTTGGTATCCGGGCTGTGGTGTGATGCAAGACTGGGGAGACAGAAAATAAGGTGTGGACAACGGCCTAATCAAATGCTTTGAACAACACTCGAGTTACGTCATCACCCTTGGATAGCAATAGTAGTTCACTTTTGACCCCAAGCCTTTCTATTGACGTAACCGAGATTATTGTCTGTACATGTGCTCTCTACGCCCTCGGATCAACTCGGAGGGATAATCATCGGCTTTCAGTGCACATTCAGTATGTTGTAGCTCACATTGAAGGTTCTCAGACGTACATCTTCGTTTAGTTCATTTGATAAGCGTTCGAACTATAGTCCATGTGTGTGTACCGTATAAGTGCAAAACTGTGAAAATGGGGATGTTACCCAGTCCATGTTAGTTTTCGGCACTTTGATCTAGAAATTGCCATATAAGAATTGTAACTGGTTATCCGATAAACCGTATGTTTTGGTGTAATCCGTTCAAAGCCATTCCGTGTCAGCCACATTTGTAGTGATGACCTGCGTGTCGTCTAACTAACTAACTAACTAACTAACTAACTAACTAACTAACTAACTAACTAACTAACTCACCCACTCACTCACTCACTCACTCATTAACTAACTAACTAACTAACGTCGGTATAGCAATAAGCACCAGTCGAAATGCAGCAAAACGATTCCAGAAATTAAAGGTTATTATTGTCATTTGGTGTTTCTGCAACTATTCCGAATTTATATTGGTTAGCTTGATATTTATCTGGTTACGTTGGTTGCTTCCATTTCATTCATCTTGATCGCATCAATGTACCCGTCAATTACGTACGATTCAATGCTCATTGCACAAATTCTTCGTTTGTTCTGAGGACAGAGCAGGGTAGTCAACTTCATGCTTCAATGGTAACTGACCGGTAAACACACGATGAAAACATGATATTGTGGTTCATGCACAAGCTATGATATATCAAATACTCCTCGCGTCATAAACTTTATTTTAATTTCTCTACTTATGTTGGTCGATCTGCCAAAATGTAAATGTTGTGTATCGGAATATTCGCGTTGGATAGGATCCAACCCTAAATTTTTCATCCCTTCCCACTTCCATGGCTGCTGGTCACCATCACTGTACAATCAGTCGGGCTCATTACCATATCTGATCGGCTTTAAGATGTGGAGTGCTGAAAAATTCCCGAGATTTTCGTGAGATTACCTACTGGCAACTTTCTCCAACACGAAGATAAGTCGGCTTCCTGGATTTATTCAATAAGTCATGTCCAACGACTATCCGTCTTCGACAATCATTGTCCGCACGACATC
This sequence comes from Echinostoma caproni, assembly GCA_900618425.1. Lineage (NCBI taxonomy): Eukaryota > Metazoa > Platyhelminthes > Trematoda > Plagiorchiida > Echinostomatidae > Echinostoma > Echinostoma caproni. The sequence goes on from UZAN01050436.1 coordinate 11,004, forward strand.
GCCCGCATAGCATGAGTAACGATGAGGTCAGATGGCATGTATTAGGGTGGGATAGTCTTCTACTGAGCAAAACCATTCCACTGTATCGTCTGACGTGGCTAGAGAACGTGCTATGAATGGCTAAACAACGTCCGCCACTCCGTGCGCTATTTGCAGATATCGGTTCAGCCTGAAAGAAATAGTGAGGTGGGCGGGCTATGACGTGGCGCAGAGGGTTTTGCTCCCGTCGGGGCTTCAAAGATGCAGGTTGTCTTTGGCTGGAGACATTGCAGGATATGGCATTGAACCAAAGTCAGCGGCGTGAATACATCCTTTTCTGTATCTAATCCCCAAAATAAAACAAACAGACAAACAAAAGTCAGAATTGCGTGCAGTGAAAACAGGTTTTCATCTCCATAACCGGCTATTTTTCTCCTTTGTTCTGTTTCTGTAATCCTCTCTCAAAGCATGTTTATTTTGGTACCGTATCTGTAAAGATTGATATTAAATATAATATAATATAAATAGCATCCGTAGTACCACTCGACCAGTTTTTTTCCAGTGTACCCCTAGCTCTTGCTCCCTCCTCCCCCCAACGGCTACTTGAAAGGTTTTAGGTTTTTGGCAATATTCATAATTGGTAATGGGATTAATCCGTGCACTTCGCTATGGATGTTAATTTTTATCATCTGGTCGAAGAGAAATTGCTTGCAAGATGAAAACTTACCGCGTCCTCAGCAACTATCGTCACTGATCGTTCGCAACTGCTCATTCAGTGAAGCAAACGTACATCCGTACATAGTTGGTTACCTTGGTGGCCATTCTACTATTCGCAATCTAGAAACCCCCTCGGATACCATAGAACCCCACTGTCTGTTTCGTGCACTTTATGAAAGTTATTCATTGTTCTCATGGTAATCAGACAAAAGTTCTAACACTACACGTAATTCTAATGGGAATCAGTGAGCTGTCTTGACCGACCATACGAAGCAAATGTTTAACAATGATATAACATTCCCATCGTGACATTAAGAAAACATTTTAGCGAACAAAGCTTTTTCCTCCTCGGACTAATACCGTTACACATAAGGTTCAAGATTGTCGAAACAACGACGACGACAAAAAATTCTGCCCTTTCATTTCCAAAACACATATCACAACATTACTATCAACCAATCATATTCATCACATCAGACCATGACACTAGTTTCGGCAGTTTTGAACCCGAGTAGGAAATTATCGAAAACAAGCTTTGTTCGCTACAGAGTTCAGCAATAAATTGATGTACCAGCACTGAAATTGTCCAGCCGTGATTTCCTATTTTCGAAATAACTTTGCATCTCTTTCATTGATCACACTATTTCTCGACACACTCTGACCATAACTTTGTGTCCAGTGTTCTGTATGGCCATGTTGAAAGATGTCTCACTATTTTGATGTTTAGTTCGACTTGTATCGAATTCATAGTTTGATTGAATTACCATGTTTGTTGTTCATTTGCTGGACCCAGTGTTTGTGCGAGCGAGCGAGTGTTTGTGTGGTTGTGTCAAGCCCTGCTGGACCGGTTGTACACATGCTAGCCAGTGAACTGATGAGTCGACCGTGAACCCATTTGTCATGTCGGCTCAAGTTGTTGGAATTTAGTGTGTATACATGTTTGTGAATATATGTCTGTCTGTCTGCCTGTCTATCTGACTGACTGTGTGACTGTACAAATCGACCCATGCACTCGCCCAAACTAGAAGAAGGTTCAATCCACGCCCAATTAATCAACCGGTCGACCCTATTGACTCATTCCGTTGAAATTACATCATGCATGATCCCGTCACTTGCACCACTCCGTCTATTTATCCATCCTCTGTCCGTGTTTGTTTTCAGATCCAGCTGGTGTGAAGAGGATCAACAAGGATTTGGGACAGATCACACTTACACCGGCCGCTTTCTCTGCCAGTTCCGTGTACAATAATCAGCCGGAATACCAGGCACACAAAGCCAAGTGAGTTTGTCCCCTGTCACTTGCATGATCACATACACCGTAGCCGAATGTCCTCGGGTGGGGAATTCGACTGTGGTTAGATTGATTTCCGTGTCACCGGTTTTCCCACAAAGACATAGATGAGGGTTTATTTATCTTGGAGAGATCATGATAACTCGCAAAGTAACCTGTATGACAACCATTGTTTACGCATTAGCGGTGATTTTTTTTCACGTTTTCTCTTCGACTAGATTAGATGAGTGAAAGTAAATCACAAACGCAGCTCTTTTGGATTTAATATTCAACGGTCCGATTGCACATTTCCTACCGTTGTTCACATTCCGTATTTCTTCACTCGTCTGCTACGCTAATACACAATACGGGTTTAGAATGTTCATTTTTGGATTCGATGAATAAGTTAACAAAGACCAACTCATTTGTTCTATATGAGACATAGTCATTGGGATTTCACGATGCGATTCGGGAGTTTACTTCTAGTCCCTGCATATGGGATTTCCAATTGCTATGCACTATTCTCAGGCGTTTCAACACGTAACCAATTACAAAGAACTGGCACATGTGAACAAAAAAATGTAGAATGTGCTCGTAGGTTTGTAAGCAGGTTACTTTCCAGTTGCCCTGACCGAAAAAGGGGGAAGTCTTTGGCTAGAGAGCCAGACCTGCAAGGCAACAGGACGGAGCTCAAAGTCCGCAGTCCATTGGGAGCCGGTGTCCAGTTCATCGGATCATACGCCCTTTGGACGGGGTCAAACGTCCAAGGTGCTCAGTGCACCTTGATGCTCAATTGAGCTGATGACCACTACCACGACCAGGAAGGTGTGCTCGTGGTTCCTACGCCTCTTCTCAGTTGGTGCGAAATCACAGTTTTTAACCAATTACCCTAGGTGAACTGCCAGTGGTTCGCCAACCCGATTATAGCCCGGACATCGGCTTTTCGTTCTCTCACTCTCTCCGCCATGAGAAGACAGTGAGCAGGGTTTCCTCAGCAGAGGCTATTCGAGATGCTTGTTCTAATGGGATCCTTTCGCAAAATGCAAGGGCAGGGTGACGAGCCGCAACCTAGACAACCACCCCCGAACATAGTGAGGCTTTCTAAGGCGTGCTGGTCTATAGTCTTCGAGACTTAGAGATCACGTTAGTAGGTAGGCTTCTTCCAGGAAGTTTGTTATGGGTGCACTCAGATAAGTCATTGCTTTTTTTCTTACACACTTTCGTGTGATGAACGACAGGCGGGGTGGAACCCCATACTCACGAGGACCTGCTGTTCAGGGATGGAAACCGGTAACCTAAGCCCCGGTCTTGGAGTGGCAAACCACATAAGGCCCCGATAGGTTGGGTGTGGTATTGAGCCGGACGACAGCAGAGCTGCCTACCACCAAAGTTGGGTGGCGGTGGCGGGGCTCGAACCTCGGACCATAGGGTCTAAAGCACGCCGGTGACAGCGACTAAACCACTGCGCCACCACCATCCAGGAGCACGGTTAATTCTGCTGCACTGTTTACGGTACACAACTCGCGATTACCACTACCGTTCGCTCATGAACACCCTTTAGTGAAATAGGACTCACTGACTCATTCAAATTGATGTCCACACATTGTTTTCCGTGCATTCGTGACATGAAGTCATGTGTGATAGCGTTCGACTACGCGTTCCGTATTCATTCTATAGACAAGGAATGTATGGGCTTGAGAAATGATCATTGCCCATTCTCATGTCGTCATCCTTATGCTATGGTGACCGGCCTACTTTTTTCCGCATTTATTCGACTGTTTGAGGAAGGTTCAAGGTTAAGCTAGACTAAACTAAGCTTGATCTCTGTCCGTCTGTGGTCTTGATGGCCACCCAAGCCTCGTGATGTTTGGACAACAGAACGCAATAATTTTATTTTCTTGATCTCTAGCATAATTTGAATATGTTCGTGTAGCATTTAGACCACCTTTTATCGATTTTACTAAATCAACCAACGATTTTAATTGTTTTGCAAACCTGCTGCACGGAATCATCGTGAGCCTACTATAGTAGATTTAAACTGTCATTATGAGATCCCAGACAGTAACGTTGCCGCTTTCGTAAGGTGTACGAGTGCGACTACGTGAACGTTTGACAGTAAAGCTCTTGTGTGTGTGTGTGTGTGTGTGACTCTTCTTTCATTCAGCCGTAATTATTGTCGCTCCGCTTGATACCTCCGTGTTGCTCATCTCACCGTCCTCGAGGATGAACAACAGTAGCACCATTGGCACAATTTCGTGACATTGTGTGCACGTAACGTGTCCTAATCAATTGTTTGACGTGAATTCAATGCTTCAAAACGGTGAATGACTGATACACTGGATTTGACCAGTAACATGAAGTTCGCCAGTTGTTGATGGACAGTTCCTGGCATACTCACCGGTGGGCGTGTCTCTTATTGCATGTGAAAACCCACCTCCGCACACACAGCAGTGGCAACAGCAAGCTATTTTAAGTACGGATGTATGACCTTGTCAAAGTCATACTGACACATGTGCATATTCGCTATGTGAGATACGTACCAACCTCGCTGTCCAATACTCATAGTCGCATTTCCATGGTCTCCGCATTGGCCAGTTCAAATTCTGGTTTGTCTACATGCGAAACAGAGAGAATCTGTTTAACATTGGTGAACATTCAAAAGGGAACGCACAGTTCGGTGATAGCTATAGCAGGTTTTTTAATTAGCTACAAACTGTCGGCAAACTGTCTTATCTGAATTATGCTGATGACATTGTACTGCTAAGTGAAGATCCAGTCAAGTTGCAAGCTTTTCTGG
>UZAN01050440.1:0-10656 GCA_900618425.1 Echinostoma caproni
GATACTCCTGTGAATAGACATCTCAAATGTTCCAGAAACCGCAGGTTGCTTTGCATTCACAAGCCCTGAAATAAATCAAGAGGTGATCCACCTAAAAGTAAATTCTTAACGTTCAGTATCTCCACTTGAAGTGCACTCTGCTCTTCAGATTTGGGTACATTACCATGCCGTGGATAATATAAACACCGTTCACAAAACTAAATCCCCCATTACATATCATCAGTTTATTAACACTGAACTAGTTGACATAATCACTACGGCCAAGACTCAAAAATTACGGGTTTCGTTCAAAGTTGGATGAGAATAGGTGTACTAAAAGTGGTGTGGTTTTTGAATAGTGTTTATTATTCTCTGCATTTTCATGTTATCACCTCTCAAAAGCGAGTATGATGCATTAAGTGGAGTACATAAAAAACGGATCCACGGACAACACCAAAACCATATGGTATGTATGGGCACATTGTTCAAACCTGCAATCAATATGTGGCGCGGGCATTTGATACTTTTAGGACAATCAATTCCACAGCATGCGATGGCCATACTTCCTCATTTCCTAATCACGCTTTGCGAAATCAACATTTGTAGAAAATGTTGCAACATTCGATGACCTCAGAATATCCTGATACTTTGTGATATGACTCGCCTGCAGCGGTATGACTTAAGTTCATACGTCGAGGCTAAAGGATTACGGTTCGTGGCTAAAACGGGATGGTGAAATATGTAGCTGAGCGTGAGTATCACTACAACCGCGGATGAACTAATTACTAGGCAATTGGTGAGGTAGAACCGGGTAACCTGGTTTTGTTCAAATGGTTGTTGGGCAAACTAAAGTGTTTTGTTGAAATTGCGAAAAGTTCAATAGCCTCGAATGTTTATTCGGTGGACTCTGGTGAATTCTAAGGAAAACCATGTCGTGGTAGTCAGCTTACATACAAACTGGTGGATGTCTCTCTGTAAGTTGGATGGGTGATTCGAATGTGAAAAAAATCAGTGCTATGGATGTGACCTCGTAGCTGCTCAGCTGATAGAGCGTGCACTTTATAAAAATGTAGGCGGCATTCATGCGTGGGTTCGCATCCAACCGAGGCCACTGAACTTTTCACAATCTCAACATAAACTGGTTTTGTTTGTCTAATGCTTTGGTGTAAGCTATCCATAAGAGCTACGAAATGTTCAAGTCATAGAGGCGGCTTTAGCTTCTCAAACACATCGTGTATTCAATGACAATCCGTGAAAGTCAGTTTTCTGGCCACCGTTTATTCCATAACTGTACCGGATGAATACCACACTGCTTTACATGGTATCGATTCAGAACATTGAATGAACTGCTAACATATCATATTTTCTAACTCTCGGTTTGGTTCAATTGAGGGGAGAGGGGATGGGAGGTGTGTGTTTTTTAAACTGATTTATACAGATTTTTAATACTCCTGTCCTAAAGTTTCTATGAACCCTTGTTATGATTGATACGCATAAATAAAAGCGGATCTCATCGAATAAAAAATGACCCTCGTGGACGAACGTGTGAAAGAATACAAATGACCAATTAGTTGCACACATCCGCAAAATCGGAAGCCAGTTCTTGTGACTATTTTCTTTTTGCATTAGAACAGAACTAAAGACACCCGCACACTACATTTTGACTGTCAGCATCTGGAAAGTGGATACGGAGGTGATGATGGTTGTGATAGCGGTGTTGTTGGTGGTGATGGTGATGAAAGTAATCACTAAATCTCATCCTTGTGGAGTGGAAACGGATTATCCAAATCATTGCCGGCATATGAAAACCTGAAAGTCATCAAATGATATTTCGAGTTGAATAGGTCCCGGAAAGTAAAAAAAAATCAATAAATTCCACGAAACACACAAATGCGAGGATTTTCAAAAGAAACGAGAAACGACTGGGAAGAGAATTACCAATGAAATTATGAACAGAGCATACGGTTTGTGTCAAATGTGGGTTGCTGTAACTACAGGGTTACTTACTGTACGCTGCAAGCATACGACAGGGTTGCTCTCAAATGAAGTGTCGACGGGTATACAAAAGGCTCGATTGGCATTTGTCAACTTGAGATATCTGTGGCTCCATTGCGATATTCGACTGTCTGTGAAGGGTCGAGTATAGGCTGAAGCAGTTCGATCACGCATGCTTCACGGTGCAGGGACTTGGCCAATGTGGGAACAGGATAAAAATAGGTTGTCCGTGTTCGAACAGTCACGGTCGTCCACTGGAGCATAGATTATCTTGGTTGAGGCATTGTATTATTGTATTATTATCGTATTACATTGTATGTGCATGTATATATCGTATGTGTTACGCATATCACCAAACAGATTGCCATGGCATGCAATGTTTGCCGAGGCAGGTAGTGGTTGGAAAAAGGTCAAACGTGGTCAAACGAAAACCTGGTATAAGGGTATAAAAGCCGTAACCAGGCCATATCGGACCCCTAAGGCACCCTGGTTGGATACCCCGAGATGATGTTCGTCGATGGTTAGAGACACTGAGTGATATGCCTGGATGTCGCAAACACCGGGGCTTGTACATCTACTCAATATTCTCCCAACACCAGTTTATATGAATTTTCCATCTTGCGATTGAATTTGCTTTCAACATTCCAATTTTCTGCTCTTTTACCCAAATGGGCAGCCAAAAGACAGCAACTAAAACTGGCGCAGGGAAGTGCATGGTTATTGGTTCTAAAAAGTTAACTGAACTGAACTGTTAGCATCTATCAAAAAGCATGATAACATTGTCACTATTTAGTCTTCAGTGCTTACCACACGTGATTCGCCCATTGATGTGTGAGAGCGACAATCCCTCACAGCAGGAATTAAATCGAAACGATCCGATTAGAGTAAAAGGTGGATTTCCGGTAACTAATGGCAGACAATGACTGACTGACTGACTGACTGACTGACTGACTGACTGACTGACTGACTGACTGACTGATTAACTGACGGACTGACTAACTGACTGACTGAACGAATTCCAAAATTCACTTCGAACATGAAAACTGTTTTTCTCCTTCATAACGCTCAAGATACACAGAGTTAGTAGCAGAAGGAAATAACCACTGCAGCAAAAGCAGACAGTAAACCGAACTGGTGATTTGAAGACTGCGGAAAGTGCGCGAGATGCACCCAATGAGCGAACGAGCAAGAAACACCTCAGTATCCGGTTCAAAAACTGTAGGATAGAAATATTCCACTGGAAGAAGTTATGAAAACGATGGAATTTGGAACCCAACACTCGTGTTTATGAATGTTCAACGATTTATCATTTTTTGGACAGGATCAGATGTTTAATCTTATCGGGAGAACTGAAACGCTTAGGATACCCGTGTAACGACGAGACATTAATGACAACTGTGAAATTGGACCGGGCATTGTTAACAAACAAGTGGATCCACTTGAATGTATTTTAAATGTACTGCCTCATCAGATCTGAAAAAGGCCCTGGCCGGAATAACATTTGTCCCGAGTGACAATACTCAGCAGAAGCCTAGGATAAGCTTCGTTTTAAACAGGCGGCATTTCAAACACCACCACACACAACCCCCCGGGGGCCAAAGTCCAAAAATTAATTCCGTTTACGCTTGTTAAATTTTGCTAAAAATTTAATAAACAGTGCACTGTATCATTACATTTGCCGGGATTGCGCTGGCTAAAGCTTTGTATCGTGCCGGACATTCACACAATCTCGTTGTCGCGTGTCCAACTAACTACTCTTACAGTTTTAGACATGGTTATTCAACTGGCCAAAAAAAGTCGCTCCGCTAATTGCCTGTCCTTTTACGTGTGCCATTTGATTAATGCAACCGGGGCTCAGAATAATTTAATGCCGACCGTGGATACGTACGCCGAGTCCCAGTAGACACTTTCGATATTACTCACGTTCACAGGAGTACAGGAGCGTGGGGCGTGGCCCATAGAATATCTCCTATATTACAACATCAACAAAAAATAATGTGAATAAAGTTGATTTTTTTTCACAGTCCATATCAAGCGATCTCGTATCTTATTGGTGCTGTAGCTAAGAATAAGACTAGAAAAGAAAAAAACAAATGATACTGATCGATTTTTGGCCCCAAATGATGTGGCCCAATGGATCATTCACCCATTTTGGCGAATACTATGGGAAAAACAATTGAATGAACGGTAAATGTGCAATCACCGTAGAGAGTACATCGAATGTGCTGGTACGAAGGACCGAGTGTATGCTTGCGACCATGGTAACAATAGTCATCACCTCGCTAAATGATCCCATTAGACCAAGTGTCTCAAATAGCCTCTGCCGAGGAAACCCTACTCACTGCGTTCTTGTGGGGCAGAGGTATTTTCCCACCAAAGTGAGAGGACAGAAAGCCGACATCCGGGGCTATAACCGGGTTGGTGGATCATTGGCAGTTTACCTAAGGAAGTTGGTCAAACACCCGGATTCCAAACCAACCGTACGAACCACACCCACACCTCTGTTGTGGCAGTGGTTACCGACGTACCGCGAATCGCAAGTTTATTGAAAAAGATAAATGCAATTGGAGGTGACCGAATCATTGGATCTGTCTATGCCTTGACCGATTTGATGAGTTCATTATTCTGTGAATCATGATCAGCTTCGCTGCAGGTAGGTAGACTGAACTGTAGTACGAAGCCGACGACAAACCGGTGCAATTTAATCGTCTTCTTTAAATGGTACACCAATGAAAACTGGTTTCTTTTCGACCGTAGTGTAAGTTGGTCTGAGAATGGCAGGTGTGCAATATTTCTCTATAAAAGGCAGAGGATAACCGTTAGGGGACAAGGCAATCGTCAAATCTCTCTTTTTACTTTCTATCACTTCCGGACTGCACAGGCGACGAACTCTGTAGAACAAGGTTCTTACAAATCCAATCTTGTACCGCAAAGGACAAAAATGACTTGGGTAATGACTCAACCACTTAGTACCTTCTGCATGACCCCATGTAATTGTAAATCTCCATATATGGTTGTCTTATGATAAAAATGTGACCTATTTACTGTGCGTAGACAGCTGATTGAGAGCACGCGAAATTGATGGCCAATATCAATTCTGCTCATATTTTCTTACTTGTTTTATTCAAATGGATCAAAGGGAAAGGATGTATCCGGTACCATGATTTGTTTGGTACACAATCTGGATTCAGACGTGTGTGAAAATATTAAATATAAACATCAACTGTGCTCTTTGAATGATCCAGTTGTGAGAACAACGTAACGTTTCTAATAATTCATTGGGCTTGACTTTATATATAGGAAGTAGTAAAGGCAGTTTCCCGTTAAAGTTTGTGTCAACTGTAAAACGAATGTCCCGCGTTGTGAGCAAGACTACAAACGTAGTAGTTGAATACGGGCGAGCCACAAGATCCATATCATATTATGATGAAAGGCGGTACAAAAAGAGTCCTGGCTATCGACCGAATGACGAATGTGGTTCATCCGACCAGACGCGCAGCGGCGGGAAATGCCTCGCGAGACAATGTTGATTGCCACCCGAAAAACAAGTAAATCGACAATTGCAGCCCGACAGACAACCCGCAGCTTACGGGAAAGATACCCACCGAATGCCACAACGTCGGAGCTGTTGATCAACGCATCTCGCACCGCGATCAGGTCAAACCAGTCGAAAAAGGCACGCGGAAGAAGAGGCAAAGTACGTACCAAGTGCGAATCAAAACCAACAAGGAATGACCCACAGAAAGAAGCATGAATCATCCGGTCGCGCGGTTGAGAATTGATTGTATATAATCGAACGCATACACCGTTTGCTCTTGAATTGGATCAACAGACGTTTTTCCCAGCCAGCTCTTCTTTTCTCTACAATATTACAGAATTGGCTAAGATTACACGTTTACTCAGGGAATAATGTTAAAGTGAGATAGATAATGTTGTTGAGCCTTGTATTGGATGTATCCCCTCTGCTCTCATGATGTTCGCTCGGTACGTCAGTAACTTGTCTGCTCAAACGCTTAGTAAACTCTTTTGGCATTACAACGCAATAAATATGACTAGTAACAGAGAAGGGTTTACAAGGAAAAAAGCGAAATTAGTACTTTAGTATTCAACAGTTTGGTTCATAATTGGTTCCCAATTATCATTTGCTCCGATGTTATATGACAGGTCAGTTATCGATAACCCGGTCACGGGCGCTTGAGTGCTTGCTCAAATGGTTTCTGAGCACACACAGGGGGGGAGTGTAAAGACGGATGGAAACTGTCTCTGTTGTGGCTAGAATGCAAACCCGCACGTGTTTAGATCGTCCCGTTTTAATTCTATGCAATTTAATTTATCCTGGCCTCTTTTCTCTGCCGGATAATAAGATGACTTCTACCCACAACCTTTCGCTCATCCCTCAGGCCTTGATCTCAATTTGTGTCAATGTTGTCAATGTTGATTCCTCATGTATTGACGTATTTACTAGACTGTCTCTCCTGCTTACGCTGTTGGTAGACTAATGATGACAACATACGGAATGCAGAACTGGAACAGTTTTTGGCGCCAACCTGACGATTCATTGAATGTGATCAGTTTTGCTTTAGGATCGCCAGACCGTAAGCTTCCACAGGGAACCAACTCATCCTTCATCTGGAAGTGTTTGACTATCAATTTATACGCAATTCTCGACGCAGGTTGAATGGAGAGAGCAATTGAACTACCCTGATCTATTTTGGAATGATACGGCGGTGAATTCGTTATCATATCGAATTCAGATAAGTAACGTTCGCTGGTCAAAAGGCGTGGTGCGCATGCCTAGCTTTCGTCTACAACACTGCTGTTTCAGGTTATAGAAAAACTTGCAGAGGTCAACAAATAATGATAAGACATGAAGAAATGCACGCAGCTATTAGAGACAATAGGTGGCTCTCGTTTTCTAAGTTGGGGTACGTAAAAACTTGGTAACTGGTTCGTCGAAAACACCGTAGAACATAACAGTGCTCGGTCAGTGAACATGAAATAAATACGAAGTTCATTTGTGTAGTAGTGACACTGGTGGTGGTGATGGTGGTGATGGTGGTGGTGGTGATGTTGGTGGTGATGTTGGTGGTGGTGGTGATAGTGTCGGGGGTGATGTTTCTATACCACCACAGATCAGAATGCTTGTGAAGTATTTTATGCATATCTGTATTGTAAGGCATTTAATACAAACGGAAAAATACAAGAGCAGCACGTTTTCTCGATTCGATGCCATGTCTTTCCGTGTTTGTATCCCACGCACCTCCCAGACAATTTTATTTGGATTCGAACTTTGAATGAACGCGGGAATACAACAGTCGGCTGACATTGTCTGTGAACATTTTGGAACAGAAAGTGCAAAGAACACTCAAACAACTGTCAGCTATACCCAATCCGTGTGAGAGGCAGCGAAACTGATTAGTCCTCATGTGATATGACAACGAAAATTTCAGGGAATTATTTGCCTCCTGTGCACGATGTTTTACTTTTGTGTTGCCAGCCGGAGAGCTTCAGTCGACAAGCACAAAACTAGGTTAGTGTCGAGGGGTAAAATCCTTTGGGTTTACAGGATATTTCCTACTGAAAGACTCAGGGTCTCACATCCGTACCGTAGACATAATCGGGTTTACTCTCAGAGTGAATCGTTTCTGTTAATACGGTTGGGTTTTTTCGTGTGTACTGCTCAGTAGTGTTGCTAGCATTATCCAATCACGTAACTTTCAACGTATAGGAAGGCAAGACGTGTACCGTCAGTTTGAACTTGGATAATGCAAGCCCCATGCCGAATAGGGTGACATGACTTGTCAACTTGCCAAGTGCAATTTGTTCGTCTTAGACAGACTATGTCTTTATTGTATGGTTACTTGCTGCAGGTTGACCTTCTCCAGACGCTCATTCAATCTATTTTCGCAGAGAATCTGTCTATTTATCAAATCCTATTGATCTGAGAACGAGTTCTTGCGAGTATTCACGTTATTTTATGGTTTTTTGTACTTTTGTTAGCGGTTTTTCAGTCAAAGTGAAAAAACAAGTTGCTCCCCATTTTCGTGCTTGATTCACCGACCTCCTGAGAATCATAAATGTATCCAGATTTCATTTTACTCCTGAATACGTAGGAAGTCAATCAATCAGGCTCCTGTGTCTGGGTTCATCCACAAAAGGGGAAAATTGGGACGGCAGCAGGTGTTTTGATTCGATTGCACCGCACTGGAATCGCTGCGATGCTGTCGTTCAACAAATGATCCATACCAACACCAACATCACCACCATCTTCCCCAACACCACCACTACCAGCGCCCCCCCTACCACCAGCACCAACACTACCACCAGCAAGACTGCTGCTATTATCACTAGCACCACAATCACGTTAATAACACTGGCAAAAAGTGGTGTCAATGATGAACCACCTGGACGAAAGTGATATAACTAAGGGTGACACTTTTGAGTTGAAATGATTCCAAACTAATGAGGTCTGCAACATGTGGGAAATGAGAGGGCTCTTGCCCATCGTTTTGGCGCCTTTAAAATTGGATATTGATCAGTCGAATCATTATTCCCTTCGTGAACTTCAACCTGATTTAATCACCACTGTGCTCTCTTATTCTGTGCTTATCCAGACCAGCGAATGATGCGTCAGTTAGGCAATTATTGTTCGATTTTACTATCTGCCCATCGTAACTGAGCAACAAATAGCAGTTCAGTATACCAACACTAGCCAGAATACACAGTTCATTGAACTTTGTGATACAGTGTGCCGAAAACCGAAAGAAACTGCACACAAATATTACTGATAAACTACTCACTAGAGAACTTTAACAATCTTTAACAATCTCACCGGTAAATGCAAATAGTGGAGCCATAAGGTATCGATTCTTTTCAATACACATTTGGCATTTAAATTTCTATTCGTCTTCCTAGTCAATTGTCTATGCCTGATTACTGTACTACACATTCACTAGACAGAGCGAGCGTACATTACAAATCAGTTGCCACCAAATAGGTCACCACGGTGAGTGATGTTTGCCGAGGCAGGTAGTGATTGGAAAAAGGTCAAGAGTGGTCAAGCTAAGATCTGACACGGGGATTGGAAAACCCTAACCAACTCACTCGATCAGATTGATCCCGTTAGGTTCCCTAGCTGCGGACCTCGGGATGATCCTAACCGAGGGTTAAAGACACTGAATATGATAAGGCTGAGTATCGTAAATAGTGGTGTTCGTGCAACTTCTCAATTTGTTTGCAACATTGGTTCACTGAAATTCCTACTTTCAGCCTATCCTGTTTTTCTCCTAATATTCATCCAAATGAGGNGCACGAAAGTGCACGGTTGCATGGTTATAGAAACTGCAAACTGAACTGAATTGAACTGAACCACCAATGAGCCTTGTTTGGTAACGAGGCTGCGATGGAAATATAATTAATTGATCACGAAAGCTGATTGTTCATTGGTACAGCCTGTTATCACTCCCAGAGAAGTGTCTAAAGCACACTGGATCCCCCACCACTACCACTACACTCCAACCGTCTCCTATCTACAAAAGTATGTTTACACCGATCGAGAACAAAAACGCCTTCAACCGAGCAGGCAAATCATTGTGCTTCTCACTGCACGACACAAAAATGAAACATGGTGGATCATTATTTGAACGAACGATTAGCGTTTCTCTCCGTTTCCAATTACGAGCAGTGTGCGTTTCACCTACCCCGTATCCAATCCCATTTGTCTTCGAAATGTACCACTGGCGTGAATAGGATAGATGTTACCCCATAGTAAACAATCGGTGACATAAAACACACTAAGTAAATCGGTTTGAACAATACAAGATTCATTACCAAATTGAACGACTTCATTCCGGCGAGAGAACTTCTCGTCAATATTGTTGCTTCATCTGCTGGTGGGATCCAAAACAGCAGAAAACCGGCGTGGTGTGTGAGTGTGCGGAAATGAGAACTGATTTTGCAAATCCAATTTATTGTGCTTTAACAGAGCGGAAATTAACAGGAAACATTCCGGATTCAGAAAATTATCGTTCAGATGATTAGTCCGATTAAAGTGGAAAAAAATTACGGATTGTGTTTGTAATTGTGATCTGATATCGGAAGTTTTGGTTCGAATTCAGCAGTATTTATAAGTCTAATTGAAACTAAAGCAACAGATTTGTATAGGCAACAGCATTTTTACTGACCACAGACAAGGTTGACCCCAGATGAGCAATCTCGACGGGTGAGAAACTCTCTTTATTTGATGGAATAAATTCTTTTGGGAAATTCTCAACACAAATTAGTTTTTTGTGAGACTTCCAAGTTTCGTCTCACACCATGCACTCCTGGGCGAAATAAACCGATCGCCAAAATGACGCGGGTGAAATTAATACGCGCCTGTTTTTTGCTGCGCGTTCAATGCTGACCTGACATTAGCTGGGACTTGACACAACTTAAATTTTTTCATTCATCTTTGCAGAAAAGAGTATGAATGGCGAGGAAGATCTTCTCGTTGGCTAAACGACAACGATTTTCTCCAATGTTTTTTTTTCAGAGTAATACGAATCAGGTCGTCCTCCTGTTTGGTTGTACTCGGTTTACGACCTCCACAAGCTCTTCTGGTTGTTGTTTTCTCATGGATTATCCTGTAAATTGTACTTCTGTTAACGTTAAAGTATTCGGCAAGATTTGATATCGGAAATC
>UZAN01050444.1:2133-15386 GCA_900618425.1 Echinostoma caproni
AGCGAACAATGAGTGAACTTTGTCTTAACCTTGGATTATGAATGTCTCCATGCCTGTGAAAACTTATCTCCCCGTTGATTATGTACATTGTGACGGTTAGCGTGTATGCTTTTTAACTGAAATGTGAGCTCCAGTGCTTGCAAAAGTTATACACAATACAATACAATACAACCGGAACAGCTGTTTATAAACCGTTCTCAATAGTGAGGGAAGCAATGCGTAATTACCTTGTCGGTCTTCAATGGGTCAGTTGTGTTAACTGACTTCATTCTCTTATCCATTTCTGGTGTTCCAATTATAATCCGGCACGGGTAGATGCACGTTCATATTCGCAGTACCGACCTGGATGACATTCATCCTGAATATGCTTTCCTGAGTAGATTTTCTCATCGGCTCTTCGCCTTCCTTTGCGTGTTCAATTATATTCGAAGCACGTGTTGACTGTTCGTTCGCCAATAAAACGAAAAGCTTACGTAATATGTTTGGTCTGTAATCGTGTGCCACATTCCTGGACTAACACGTAAGAAGCTCGTGAAATAGACAGATCAAAGAAATACGTCTACTTTCACTCATACCCAGGTGAATGCCCACAATAGGGCAGATGTTCAGAATGATTAATAGAATTTTGAGTTCATTCATTATGCTGATTCCCGCGACAATGTGCGGAAGTTTCATTCGCAACTCGCGTACCCGGGAAGAGTGCCTTCTCAGCACGTGACTGAGATACGAACATCCCTCTATTCAAAATTAGGATATCGCGGTCCAGGTGGTAATTGATTATTTTCATTGCTGCAATGTGAGCATATTGTTTGAACAGACTTACTAACAACGCTGAAATGAACTGTTTGTCATCATTCCTTCTGAATGCTTTGCAAAACCGTCAAATGATCAATGTTTGGCTTAGCCCATTCGGTTTTCCACAGGCACCAGGCACTGTTGATGTACGGTGTGGGTTTCATTCTTTGAGAGCTCGTTAATTCCCCACTATTTGAATGCATCTAAATACGGTGGAAATGTTTGTAATAACCGACAAACAGCACTGGACAACTGTTTCGTCCTGTTTGGGACTCGTCGGCAGTGCGCATTTTGTGTATCTCTGTCAGTACTCGAAATGCTAACATGTGGGTTGCGACTTCGAACCCTTACCCCTGAGTTACACGGTACACCGGACATCATCAACAGTGCCGGGTGCCTGTGAAAACCGAATGGGTAAATCCAAACACTGACCATCTAAGTTGATTGAGCCGTTCGCACAAGAAGATAACCTTGGACCGGGTTTGAAGTCCCAACCCGAATGTTCGTATTTCGAGTACGCACTACTGACGATTCCCAAACAGGACAAAACAGTTGTCCAATGCTCTTTGTCGGTTATCATAAACATTTCCACGGGATTTAGAAAGCTTTACAAAACCCTTTGGCATAAACCTTCGTTGATCGAACAACCCTATGAATGCTTTCGTAGCTCAAGGACAGAAATGTAGATCACTGAATTGTGCTGCTTTCCATTGCACACACGCACACGCACACGCACGCAGCAAAAGCAGAACGCGACCAGCCCCCGTCTGTTGAACCAGTACCTAAGAGATAAGAATCATCTTGTACTTTTAGCGGATTTGTTTACACCGAGCATTTCGATTGCACACGTGGGCATAGACACACTTGCTCGCTCAGTGTCAATTAAGGCCCAGGAGAAAAACAAGACAGTTTTGCTTTGGTTGAGTATGTGCGCTAATCGAGTTTAGGGAGATTCAGGATGACAATACTTTTTTATCCACAACTGTTTATTTTTGTTTTAGACCAAGTTCTTCTCTTCACATTCTTGTTTTACTCTCTGGTTTGACTGAAGGAGTTGGTAAAACTGTTTGTAAGCTATTATGCAATTGTGTATAACTGAAGCACTGTTCGCCTGCAGCTTTTGCAACCAAAACGCCTCCTTCATCTTTTTCATGACATAAGGTCAATTGTGTTTCCTCATCACGCAGTCCCCAGGATTGTTCGCCATCTGGTAGCACAGTAAATTGTGCGGTGATCTCTGAATCTTGCATCTATTGCTTTCATGTAATGGATTCTGAGACAGGAGCTACGTCATTTTGAATTCTGAATGTAAAATCAAACTTTAGGTAACAATGAATAAATTAATAATGATGCAATCCAACATCTTATACCTACACCTCAGCGAAAAATTTCGGAGCGAGCTAGGCGTTCAATCATCGCTCTCCAGTGTCCACTTTTCGTGACACTCATGTAATCTTTGTGCAGTATCATCGATTTAGTACCAAGACAACAATTGGCTGGCAAACTGATTCTTCTGTCTTCTGTCTTTTTCTTAGTTTAAAATGTCCCGGATTTGGTGACCGGAGTAGAGTACGGAGAACTTCCTTCCACGACATATGAAAAAAACAGAGCTCACATGCATTCTGTTGTGCTCGTACGTTATAAAATGTTTCACGAGTGCGTTGTGCATCTGTCAAAGCAAAAGCAATCCAACATACCAAACAACCAGAGGTTGAACAGAGCTAGAACAAATCAAGAAAAGTTTTACTGCGATGCTATCGGGGAAAAGATGGAAACGGCAAGTACCAAAATTGTTCGGGTCGAATATTTTGAAAATGAATTGAAAAATTCATCGTACAAGATGCTTGAAGCTGAAAGCTAAAACGTGTTTTGTCTTATCTGTATATCTTATACAAGAGTTTGCAGTGAATTGCTACTAACTATTTGTTCTAATAAACCTAGGTCTTATGGTGAAAGCGTAGAGTTCAGTAGCTCCAGTGGGATTCAAACCAATGCATAGAAGCCGCCCACCCTTTTGTAAAACGCTTGCTCTAACAGTTGATCCACAAGGCCTCACCGATAGCATTGATCTTCTCACATTCAAATCACTGAGTGCCATCGGTGTGGCCTCGTGGCTCAGCTGGTACAGTAGGAGCTGTACAAAAACGTGGGCGGCGTCCATGCGTGAACTGAACTTTTCACGATTTCACCTTAGGATTCCAGTGTCTCGAGCTACAATGGGAACAAAACACAGTTCTATCCAACAGACTAAGCGCAATGGATTAGACAACAGCGTGTTCAACGGGCAAACATAAAGTCATGAGAAAGACACTCAAAACCTAAATGCACACTTAATTTGGCGATGAACACAAACTAAAAGAAATACTGTAATTTGTATCAATTGAAACAGGGAATTACTTGTATGACATTACAGATCCAAGTTCGTCAAGATTTTGTTTTATCCGTACTGGTACTCATTGCAGGAATGGGCACTGTTCATACCATTGATCACCTGGAAGTCCGGCTAAATTTAGAAGTGACATCAGACTAGGTAGAGTGAAGTGTATGATACATGACCGGAAAGCATCAGAAAGTATATATACCTCTTTCAAAAGACTGACCAGATATCAGTTCAAGTTATCCCACAGTTAGTTTTAGATTTACCAGTAATATGTAACCACAGGGCTTCCGGAAATCGTTGTGCTTCTCAAGCGTTTCGGTCCCTGCCTGAAGTCATTCACTCGTACTTACACTTGATGTATTGCGCATTTGTTATTTGTATTATTTACTTTTACTCGCTAGCTGGATATGTGATCGGACATACTGTAACTACCGAACAGAGAACGGATACACTCACATCATCATTTATCGCTTGCACCCTCCGCCGATCATTCATTTCTCTCTTCCCCAATGTGAACCAACGCTCCCCTGTGGCTCTTGAGTGACTTGAGTAATTCTCTGTCACCCGCTCTGAATAATCTCATCAATGTTAATTCTTGACCTTTAATTCTGACGTAGGATAGTCAGAATTAACCACCCTTACCGTCTGAACCAACTTTATCTCTACTTTGACCTCTCAGCTGAACGAACTTCAACAATTTATGAGTTGATACTGATCTCAGGTTGTTCCGATTAGAACTTTGTTTCTAGAACGAGTGTGGACCTCAGCGTTCTGGATCGCACTGGGTAAAAGTTTCCTGGTGGTCGGCTGTCTGGAACTGACGCGATACACTTGACGATCGCACGTCAGTCACACTAGTACTACTAGACTAGTGGGAAAATAAGGTAACTTTGTTGACAGTTAAAATCAAGATTATTATAATAGCTGTTTATTCGAATTGATTACCTCCAATAAAACATGTCAAGACTTCCTTTAAAATCAGCTATCGTAACACAAAAATCTTCTGTAGAATCCCTTTCTGACGGGGTATAAATGTGTCTCTGTCAGTTCGCTGTGTCCCCAAATCGCTAGTCGCGTTTATTCCAGGATCATACATTTTTCAGAGGAACCCCCATGCGAAGTAACGTCGCATTAGAGATCGATTGCAACAGTTCTTTTTAATGTTTTATATATAATAATATAATAATAGAAATTTTCATGAAGGAGCTGATTGTCAGATGACAAGATAAATGTTTTATTAAGATAACTCAATTTCGTGAAGTATTAAACGAATTCACACCTGAATGACAAGTCGGTATTTAGTGATATGAACTGCTTATTGGGTAATTGTTTCTGAAAAATGGTTTAAACAATTTAAAAGCAGTTGCGTTTGATACGCGAGCCCTAATCACAAATTGGTGTCAGTCATTCATTTCCTCGCGGGCAAATATTAATCATAAATGATGCTTTTTATACAAATACATGGAATACCAAAGACGTGGTTTGTCCGAGGACATTATCGTTGAGGGTGGCAATCAATGCATCATTCAAGAGGAATAATTTCTCATGTCGGAATAATAAATGTTTTGATCCACGGACTATTGACTGGTTGTACTTGATTCTTGTGACCCAGTGATCAAATTTCATTTATGGATTCAGTTGTGTGAATTGTGCTTATATTTGTAAACTTCTGGGCGGCATTTCTTTGAACATAATAAACCTAAACAGTGATATCCTTTTTTACCAAAACTCCATCATTCATCATCACCGATATATCTACACACGGAATTACGTATATGTTTCATTGTAGTGAGTCCCTCAGAGCTTATTGATTGAAAAAACCTCCCTTGAAAATGTTCACCAACTGATCGTCGATAAATTAGAATTTCAACTGGAGATCGACGGTTGAAACAGCCTTCCTAACATTCAAAACTTGGTTTTTCTCCTCACTGATTAAACGGACCAGTGTGCTCTAGGTTTTAGACAGAACTATAATTTTTCTGTTTACAATGACTGATAAGTAGAAGTGTATATTTTGACCATTGTATAAAGACTTCGGATGGGCAGAGTGTGGACAGTTTGGGCCCTAATTGGAAAACTTTTCTTAATTTCAACAAGCGGCTTTTATCTCCAAAATCCACGAACACTAACCAATTGTACCCTCTGGTAAAATCACTGAGGATCTAAGTGCGAATTAGGCGATATTGGTTTACATAATCTTAGTTAAAACCCAATATCACAGACTGGAAGGCACTAAAGAAATTTCGGTTGACGAAAACCAGACCGCTAGACAAAATTCGATTTCTTCAGCAGTAAAAGGGAAGCCTCCTAATAATTCATTCAGTCATAATTTCGATTCGGGTAGAATACACTGTGGTCGACCACTTCAGTCTGATCAGTAATATCTCTGTGATATGTATGAACTGACCGTGTATTTCATTACGGGAAATCAAATAATGCAAATGTTACTGACACTAACGTTCGATCTATATCAACGACAGACCTAAAGATACATATCTGGAAGAATCTCAGAACTAAGAGCCTCAGGAATTCTGTTGGTCCAAACAGCCTATTAAATATCCTCTGGAAAGCTCGCGGACATCATCATATAAAAGCATTTTCTTTCGCTTTAACTCAGCGTTTTGTAGGAGGTTAAATTGTTACCTACAATCTGTTGTGAAATCCAGACTGCCCCTCTATTCACTATGAGATGAAACTGCTGGATTGCTTAGACCTTCCGACTGCCCATCTGGAATGAAGCATCTTTTGTTTTAAATACTCACAATGAATCTAACCAGCATGATTTCGGTAAACGGTTTTGTATTGTCTATGATATAAGCGTTTTGTTGGTTACGAATAACAAAAATCATATTGCTTGCGATGGTTGAACTAGAAAATTAATTTCTGACNTCTGACCAATCAGCAGAACCATTTCATATGGTGTATTGATTTCAAAAGAGAACATTCTGCTCACCCTTCGAGTTCTAAACACGAGTATTTTACTGACCGGCTCCACTGCGTCTGTCGGGATGACAGCGGGTTTTGCAACTTTAATGTAAATCAAGCAGAAGGCACGGCGCCATCGTATCCAATTTTTTGTTTTTTATTGTTTCATATATGTTGTGCAATTAGTTTATTATTTAAAAACATGCTGACGGCATAGTAGTTTGTGGTACATTTCGCTACGACAATGAATCGACTAAGACCCTTCAATCGGGACATCAGTTCTGTCGCGAACTAGCCGTAGAACGTGTTGTCTTCTTGATATCCCACAAATGAGTTGCTTGTATCTTTTTCTTATCAAAGAAAACTACAGTTTTTCGACCTTTTAATCATTGTCAGAAATTTAATCAACGAGTCAATCGTTCAAAATTCAGATAATTTAAAACGGCTTTAATTTTTTTCTTCCTGTGAATCTCGAATGATCTTGTCGTACAAAATAAAATTCTCGGAAATGTTCTCTTATATATTCCAAGCCTGCTGAACTCGTTGGTATGGATAAACATAATTTCCACATTTATTCTTATTTGGTGCCCATTTCACTGTACGTACTGTTCCGATGTTTTACTCCCCGTCTGTTGTTTTATTACTTTATTTTGATTTGACATTCTCGTATTTCCAGACACAAAAGCAGTTCGTTTGCAGTACTCGGTGACTTGTGAATGTTCTTCTCGCTACTCGATTCCGGCTGACGCTGCACATCCTCCGCNACTGGTCTTGCATAGTCTCCTTTGTTACTCGTGATAAATGTGAACCTCATTTGGCCGGCACAATTTCAAGTGTCTTTGGAGCTTGATCTCTCACGTCTATTAGAATGCAGGGACGTAAAATTCCCTGAGTTGAAATACAATCTCACTCAGTTGTGATAGCTATTCCCGCTGCCGCTAAAAAACGATTTATCTCCTTCCTCGTTGTCATTGAACACATAACAACACATTGAACACCGTTTTTCTACATTCAGCTGCGCCAAAGCTAAGTTGATATATATTTCACCAGCAATTAACCCTCAATGAGGGAATACAGTTCATTTTGAAAATGAAAGGAAATATATCGAATCCTGTGCAAGCCTTGCGGCTGTGACTGTACGATATTGGATGAATATAGCCATTGCCAAATAACGGTTTGAGAAGTGCCAATAATCTAGCTTTTGCCAGAAGAAAAACGCTTACTGAATTGTGCGACGCAGGTATTTCTGGATAACTCCCTAAATAAACTAATAATGCTCCAACGATTCACAGAATTTATTAGACAAGCCTGGTATAAGGGAGCACATAACAGGACAGTGTCGAACATGAATTTCACACGTAGCTCAATCACTCTCCAAGAAAACACAGGGTTTGGAGCTTTTCTATTATTTACTGGTTTTCCAAGAATTTGCTCGCATCGCCAAATTGACGTTCATATTTCATGTAGCTGTTTATGTGCTCAAATGCCTGAAGTTTACTGTTCACTTTAATCACTAAAACTGTAGCAATGCTAATCCGTGATCGGTGTGTCGTAGAATAACCACGAAACCAACGGCATTCGGTGAGTTTACCAAATAAAGAAAAATCACACTCTTTACTTTATCATTTGACTCTTGATACTGTACAAATCAACCCTCAGTGGTTAATTAGATCGTAATATACAATCCAATCATTTATTTTCACCAAAGCGAAGTCCTCCTTTGTTTTAATCGCCATCAAACAATTGTCAAAGATTTTATGCAGCCGCGAAAGCAGTGGTTGCGTCAGTTTGCATCAACTCTCAACATCGTTGTCGTATCAAATAAATCTCATTAGGATTATGTAAAGGAAAAATTAATTATACATTTAAAACACAATGATGCGAGGAAAACAAGTTTTAATTACGTTGAAGAAAACTTACAGTTTTAACATCTTTCTTGTCCAGCCCTAACATCGAAAATTGGCAAACTCCATGCCTCGGAGTTTGTAACGTTCTTCCTGCCTGACAGCTATCGGATTCAATCTCTCCCGCAGATTTGCTTCCTTCTTATCACATCACGTGACCCAAACTAAGCAGAATGTTAAACAGCTGAGGAAAATGAAGAGCGCTCAAAAGAAGCATAAAACTAATAGCATCAAAGTTCGTATATCTCAGGCGGATTAAATTTCTGGTTCTGCTATTCATACTATAACTAAAACACTTCGGAAATTCGGAAAATACCAGGAGGTTTCCAAAAGCTAACACGCATTTAATAACAAAAACTGACTGCGCACGTGACAGTGAAGCAGTCTTAAGAGATATAGTTCTCTCCGGTAGGCGGTTGAGGAAAACGCCAGCGGATGACTTACATCTTGTTACAAAACAATAAATGGTTCGTTTTTAATTCACTGTTGCAATCAAATGTTTAATCCGTTATCGTGGCGATAGTATGTGGAGGTGATGTTCCATTACGATCCAAAAGTACAAGCGTAAGAGAGTCCCTAATGTTGTACTGCGTAAATAAAAGTACACATTCTTCAACTCACCACAATTTTACTAAATGTTTTATTACGATAGCAAGTAAAGCGGATGAACCTGATAGCTATAGGCAGTTCAGTCAACTCAATTACTGTTGCTTAAACAGGCTGATTATCCACCGTTCTAATTAAGCAGACTTTTACTCAGGGTGGAAGTCAACACGTCTGTTTTCTGATAAATATAGTTAAATCAAGTCAACTCAAGCCAAGGAATCGGTTTATACACCCAGAGGAGTCGATATTCAGCAATCACATAACCACCGCGTGGACGCAATAAGAAAATAATGGGACACATAAAGAGCCAGTCTGTTCTGTGAGGTGTATCGTTTCCATTTTCCTGGCAGCATCGTGTTCATCACCTTAGCTTTGCTTTCGGGACTCCTCCCCCATTCACATTTGTATATATTGTAATCTATTCTCGAATTTTATATATAAATCAAATGTGTTTGCAGTAGGCAACGGTTGAGATAAGGCAAAATGTTTCGGGACATAATTGATAGACTCCTTCTATACTAGCTTCTCTGATCAAATGTATTTCGGGAAAAAGTTTGAATAAACATTTGTTCCAAATTCTGTTTTTCCACCTTGGTTCGTCTATATTGACTAATACTGAACAAAATGAATTAGAAAATAATTAAGACACGATTTGTTTAGACTGCCTGCGATCAATAATTTCTGAATAAATGAGGCGCACAATTAAGGGCTATGCTAAAACACAGGGTCTACACCAATCAGCTTTTTGTTGGCTCACTCAATCATACACTGTATGCAGTGCATTCAGGATTACATTTTGTCTGTACTGCGGGTTGAACATTTCCTAAACTCTGATTAATTTATATATGTAGATTCGCGAAATTCCATTCCGACCAAAGGATTTGTGAATCGCTTTTCCGTCGCACACACACGTAGAGAGATGTACTTGAGTTGCACAAACTGCAAGTTGCAGATAGAGACACGCTGTGTCAAACGTCTGATTTGGTACATCCGACACGCTGGTGAGCATGCAAATCATGTTTTAACTGGGACGCACTCGAATATGGGGTTGTTTGATCAGAAAATGTATTTTAACAGGAAACATAACTATCTGTGAAATAAATCGCTCCCGCACTTTGTTCCCTGGCTCAGATTCATAAGTGAAATAACAGGGAATGATCGATCTCATGAAAAGTTGTGACTCTCACTGGAGCTTCTCACCCCCTCCTAAGTGTTTAAGATTTTAAGCTTCGTGCACGGAAAAGCGATATATATTTCTGCATTAACTGTCATTTCTGATGAGTTCGATCGATACAAGGGACTGGACATTTGTATAGAGCTTGCTACTATTTTTGGACTTCAAGTCAAGATGGCGTATTTAAATCACTTAGGACTTACCAACTAGGTCCACCAAACTAAGTTATGATGAAACCTACATAGCATTATCATTGGGGAAGTCGATAGGCATAGCACGTATTCTGAATGAGTGTGTATGTGTTTTCATCCCACGGTTCAATCAGTTGATTGTTGATGAAATCGGGGATTCACCTTTTTATTGCTTTTTATCTTCCGTAATCTAGTAATATTTGCACTGTCAAGGATATCATTCCTTTCACTCATTATTTAAGCAGCTTCCTTCTCAACACATTTTTTTCATAAAATAGACCTAACCAAATATGTATTCTCTAAGATCGTTTCGAAACAGAGCTCAACACTGGAAATTGACAACGATCAGGATCGTGTTAATTGCTTAAAACCATCTATATTTCGTTGTTCGAATAAAAACTCAGCAGAAAAAGAATAATTCAAGTCAAGTCAAGACTAAATATCGATTGGTTAGGATTTCCACAACAAACAGTTTTCCCGAATAAGTAACCACATTTTCACAGTAGGTGAATTAACACTAAGGTCAGCTTTACAATAGCTACACAACACTTGCGAGTTTTCCGTCACGCTTGAAAGTTGAGCACTTTCATTCATTATTAATTTGTAATTCACTGTAACACGATATTTGTCTCAAACAATCTTTGATCGGCTTGTGTTAATTCAGTATCTAGACTAGTTCCAGCTTAAACCACAAAACTCGGGCGCTCAGGGGTTGTCAGTTACCCTAGTTTACGTCTCTCTGGCTAAGCTGTCTGCTTTGTTCATTGGTTAACACCGATATTCGCCCACTGCATCTGAGGAAAATCGGATTTATCAAAGGAATGTGACCGAGTATCAAATTAAGATATTCAAATATTACTTTAAGCTCTCAATATCACTGCAAGCTGTCCTCCTATCAATGCAAATCTTCTCGTCATCATTTCAAGTTTCCCCGTTGAACTCATAGAGTTACCAAACCCACCTACTGCGTCCTAACGATATTCGGATGATCAATCGGCAGATATTTCTTAATCTCTCATTAAGGCGTTGGAGGAAACGGTGTTTTATCTTGCTTTAGTCGCACGCTCCCCAAATCCCATGATACATCTCGACCATTGACATTGACCATTCACGTCAGAATCTTAATGTGTGCCTCCCCTTCCACTGACACCGAGGGATCATGGTTAATCGGTAGATGAGTGCTTGTCACAGAGATTCACATCCAGTTAGTATATTGCTTGCCTATTATATTCCATTTTTCCTTTGACACCATAGAAGCATCAACCTTATTTCCACAGCAATATCATATATATCTGCAATACAATATGCTATACCGATGATACCCACTGTGTTTGAAAAAGCCTCACGAGAACTGGCAACAAAATTCACAAATTACATGTGGTTGAATTAACATATAGCAGTTATGGGTTCAAACATTCACACGATTTCAAAATTGGGCTCATCTCAGTACGAGTTCCAAAAATGTTAATCTATGTACCGAACATTAGGCGATCATTTTAACTTACTCGTTTACGGCATGTTTTTAGCATAATATGAGCCCTGCCGGTCAAGGCTAACATCAGGTGTTAGTGGTGATAATGTGAGGAATGCTGACTATGACTTGTTAAGCTTGATCCTACACTTGGTAATAGATCATCATTTACGTGCAAAGACGAGCAACATCTATTCTTTCAATAAAGCACGTGGGTTTATTATTTCGGTAGTGTCACGTATACTTATTATCCGGTCCGCGTCAAGCGAGAATTGTCACTTTTTTTCTATTTCATGCAGATATAGCATCTCTAAGCTTGCAGTTCTATCGCTTATCGTATGTAGCCGGTTAGAAATTCAGTTTCAGGGTGGATAAACTTACACACATCATCGTCCAATGTCTTTGTCGCTCTTTATGCATCAAATTTCAATCGTTCAAATTGTTGCTCGACAGATTTGAAGTTTGTATGTCGATTGTAAAAGGTTCAGTAGCTTTGGTGAGATTCAAACCCACGCATGGAGGCCGCTTACGCTTTGTAAGTGCACGCTCTACCAAGCTGAGCTACGCGGCCACACCGATAGCACTGATCTTTTCACATTCGAATTTACCCATCCAACTTACAGAGGCATGTGGTATCCACCAGTTGGCATGTAAGCTGACTGCCCTGACAGGTTTTCCTTAGAATTCACCGGAGTCCACCGAATGAGCTTCTCAGACAAGGTTAATTGTTCGAATTGTTGTTTGTGCGCGTGCAAAGCGTAGGCGGCGTCCATGAGTGGGTTTGAATCCCACCGAGGCTAATAACATTTTTCATAATCAACATACAAACATTCAATCGATTACTAGTTCTTCCCCAAGGTGAATCTGTCTGTAAAATATGTTTGTCCTTCAGTTTAATACTTACGTATAACTAATCGCTTCCGTACCCAGCAACCTTTCTCCAAACACTTATTTCAAATCCTACTATACTAACATCTTTTATTGTTTCCAACCGTCTCCATTACCTTGTGGTAGCAATCGATTAGATTCATTTTAAAGGGCTTGTCATAATACTCATGCAAAACTCGTGGAAAACCTCAATGGAAGAATGTAGTGTACACGAGAGAGCGAGAAGCGGCAAGTACTGTGAAATTGGTATTCTTTTGGCGCCTGACTTCGACGTGACCTATGCAAAATTGGTGCCGGTTGTTTTCGAAGCAAACTACACTGTTATCTTACAAGTTTATCACAGTTACTTTCGAGTTGGAGTATAAACCAGGCACCCAAAACATTCTTGTTCTCCCTCTTGAATAACCGCACCTTGCCGTTCTACGAAAGTGTGTATTTAAAAATGTTTACCATACACGCAAGGTTCGTTTCATGAAAGAATTATTGGGGTTATTTTAGCCAAAAATTTTAAAGGGCTTGTCATAATACTCATGCAAAACTCGTGGAAAACCTCAATGGAAGAATGTAGTGTACACGAGAGAGCGAGAAGCGGCAAGTACTGTGAAATTGGTATTCTTTTGGCGCCTGACTTCGACGTGACCTATGCAAAATTGGTGCCGGTTGTTTTCGAAGCAAACTACACTGTTATCTTACAAGTTTATCACAGTTACTTTCGAGTTGGAGTATAAACCAGGCACCCAAAACATTCTTGTTCTCCCTCTTGAATAACCGCACCTTGCCGTTCTACGAAAGTGTGTATTTAAAAATGTTTACCATACACGCAAGGTTCGTTTCATGAAAGAATTATTGGGGTTATTTTAGCCAAAAATAAACCATAAGGAATTCGGAAAGATATACTATCAGAAAAATACTATAAGTC
>UZAN01050445.1:5680-18110 GCA_900618425.1 Echinostoma caproni
ACACTTTCTGCTAGCTTAAGTCCAACAGAGGTTGAAGTAATAGGACGAAAGCGTTTGGTTAGAATGTTTGAAGTAGAGGATTTGGGAATGGGAACAATTGTTTCTGGTTTCCAACAGTCTGGTATAGAGCAGGTTTTTAAGGAATTGTTCCAAATTGATGTGAATATTTCACTGAAAGAATAGGCCCCATATCTCAGAAGGGAAGATAAAAGATCATCGGGACCAACACTGCACGCTATCCCTGACGAAGATCGCGGGAGTCTTGAGCATTGCACCAGAAATGATGATAGAAACGAGATAGAAACAAGCGTGCGATTTGTTTGAAAGAAAAACGGTAAGAAAGAAACTGTTCAAATGAAATGAAAAATTAGCGGGAGAATTAAGTTGAGACTGAAAACCACGAGTTGACACGAGTCAACACGAGCTGGATGAATCGAATTCGTGACTTACGAGAACCGCAATGGGTTTGACAGAAGTGACGTCGAAATATAATGGGTGCTCATTGTACACAACGGTGACCAGTGTAGGGAAACCAATTGTTCCGGATTTTCATTGGTGTTGAGACCAATTCGTAGTGTGCTCAGTTGGTAGAACGATCCGTAAAAAGAAAGTTAGACATTAAGACTTCAACACTAGATAACAGATTGAGTTGAAATAAATCAATGAACAATAGATTCGGTGTACAAAAAATTAAAAACACTATTCAGGGTTAGACCACCAAACAAGAAATGGAAAGCCAGTTGTAGCAATCATAACAGACACAAATCCCGCATCGAAATCGCTTAAGAAACATGGAATCGCATTGGTACACATATATCGGAATCTCTCATCGCTGAGATTCAGGAATAAGGTCATAGAAGTACCTGTACGTTTATTGAAACAAATCAGTGAGATTAAATAATGGCTAACTAGAGGTATCATTCGTAAAACCGGTCTCAACCAATTGCTGTTCTTATTTTCCGAGTCACACGACTTATGTTCGAGTTGTATGGCCTTTGCTTGGTCCATACTGTGAGTCTGTGGTCCGATGTCCAGAAACTGGAACGCGTAGCTGCTTGGCCGACGTTATATCTCAGCCTTGACTCATCACAGTCGCGCGATGGTGGTAGGGCTCCACACTTGTATTACGTGGACTGCCTACGCAACTTGACTATCGTTGTTCGATCGAAAACGAAAACCGCATCACTCACTGCAAAGACGGACAAGGAAATTTTCAAAACATTCTTGAATCCCAATTTCGAGGAGGTATGTAACTTTGATAATTCTGTTTTACGTCGACACACATCTAATGATACATTGATCAATAGACATTCTATGTTATTGATCCTTAAATTTCACCGGGCAATCCTGTGAAGGACTCAACTGATTGCTTGCAAGCTTCCATCATGGTTTGCTCACGAGTGTTACAGAACAGCAGTTTATGAAGATACTTTTATTATAATTCCACAAGGCGCTGCCGGGAAGAGGATGGGCATTTATTAGGAGCCACTGTAAGGGTATCGGTAAGTTAACGTACATACAACAAAATGTCTCATTTGGAACAAATTTTCAGGGTTCCCAAAATCACGTAGGAGAAATAATGGTTCTGTCCAATGATAGATGCGCGTTTTCCGTAGTTACCATTTTGAGCACAGTAATTTCCTCTAGAAGGCATTGTTCATTTTTGACTTTTTGTGAAAAATCGCTGATCACGTTCTTTTGCGTAACCCAAACATGCTACTCACAACACTTGGATTTCTTCCCAAACACAAACAATGTGATGAACTGATGAAAGATTTGAAAACATCTACATTTGTTTCCCACAATAGGCACAATTACACGTTCAAACTGCCATCCGGAGGGTCTTTTACATCTTCAAATCTTCTTTTATCATAATAAAAGTGGAAAACTTTCTTTGCTTTTCAAATCCCTCTTTATTGACTTGAATGAATGGTTCTCGATATGGAGCGCCAAATTCTGCGATTGTGGTGTTTCGCTCTTAAACCACGTGAAAACCTACATATCGATCTGTATTTGCCTCATCTCCGAATTCGCACGGGATGTATGGAAATCGGTAATGACAACGAAAATGACGTTTTGCGCAAGGGAATGAATGAGCGATACAAAGAATGCAAACATGAAATTTCTGGTGTTGAAAATCATATCATTTGTCATCCTTGTGAATAAATCATTCCGCTCAACAAACAAAAATTGATGAATTCCGTCAGTCTGTCGAGATTATCAAATTTCTTTTTGTGTGATCGCTGGATCTTGTCAGATTTACTGACCACCAACACACACACACACACACACACACACACACACACACACACACACACACATACACCAACCATCCTTTCGCCACGAACCACAGTTGAGTTTCAGGATTCACAGGAAGTACCATTCTGAATATCGGGTAGTGACCGGCCACCAAGTGGGCACAGAATCTCATTCAAGCACTAAGTGTCCATTCCAATACTCCCAAATGAATTCATACGTATACATTTCCTCGTGCACAATTGAATGGCATTCATTTTTTTTCATAACTGCCCTGTGATTAGAGAGAGAGAGGGAAATCATCCAAGTGGTGCAGTTATCCTGATTGCGGGTAAACTGCGCTGAGTCAAACCGTGTGAATACTCGTGAAGATCACCATGCCCATTTAAAATCATGCCATCCCCTTGCGGTTTATTGAACACGAGCATCCGTCCGATCCTTGACTCATCTTGACACGGTGTAGTAATCGGTTTAGGTACAGATTACGGATCACGAATCATCGTGGCAACTGAGGCACAGAATCGCACTGGAAATGGTCACCGAGACACAGGATAGGAAGGCCATAGCAGTAGCGGTTCATTTATTGAAAAAATCACTGGGATTAAATAATGTGTAAATAGGAGCACCATTCGACAAACGAATATTAGCCAATCACTGCCCTAGCTCTTCGAGTCACACACCCGTTTGGGCTGTTTGGTCGTTAATTGATCGATACGGTTGGCACATGACCCAATGTCCACAAACTGGGACGAGTAGGCGTTGGGCTGGCGTCATCTCGGAGAGTTGACTCACCACACACATCCATTCTGACACATCATCTGCATCAATGTGTACACACAAATCTACAAGTATGAGTTCCAGTCCAGTCACTGTAGCTCATTTTATGATTTCTGTTTTTCCACAGAGAACTTTTGTCTAGCTGAGGCTCTCTTTCGAACTGTAAATTTTTATACTCCATAAACAAAAATTAAAAACAAACATTTACTTAGATAAGATTATTAGAATTATTTATATCTATTAAGAAATGTAGATTGTAAAGGCTTAATTCGAATTATTGGTTAAGGTTTCTTACTCATCTTCGAAATCGCTTTTCCAATTCTCTGACCGACAAACTAAAACACTGATACATTTTGCAATACATTCGGAATATTTGCGGAGAAAATAAATTGATCTAAAATTTTTAATTCGATCTCGTTTCACTGTTGCCTACGCGATTTAAACAAAGGACCTTTTATCTATGCCGACTGTTTGTTATTTATCTTCAATGGAGAATAATCAATACTCGTTCGAAAAGTAGACGACTATTATACTTGTGAGAGACACATCAACAAGCAAATCTAGCGATATATATATATATATATTCATACTGGAAAGAATCACGCGCCGCATTCACAATGCCCATCGATATTTCACTCCGATTTTGGGGACCAGGCGAGCCAAGAAGAAAATACGCCCAAGAACATTGGGTACGACCGGGCCAAATGCGTTGCCCTGGTGACCAAAAACCTTGATTATAGAGTGATGAAGTGTGCGAACGTTGAAAGTTCGTGGTCGGCTGGCTCAGTTGATTGCACATTCAATAACGTAATGTGTCCCAAGTGCAAGTGCTGACACGTGCTCGCCGGCTGGCTGGCTGGCTGGCTGGCTGGCTGGCTGGCTGGCTGGCTGGCTGGCTGGTTATTCTGGCTCCGACTGACACTTCCGTTGCCGGGTCTACTCGTCCGACAAACGGAAAGCTAATTAGAACAGGTTGCGTTGTGTGATTCAGTTTATTCAACAGTTGGAATGAAATTGACAATGTCAATATCCTCATATTTACCGAAAACTATGTCGAGAACAAGTTCATTGCTGTTGGCCTTTCAGCTAACAAGGCAAGCATGCACACAGTGCTGCTGTTTTATTCGTTTTCTTAGCGGGCTTCCGACGAAACGTTTCAGCGCACTTCTCACTACTTGCGAGTAGTCAGAAAAACCCAAGTTATTAAGTTGCTACGGTTCAGCAGGCAAAAGACGAACAATCGGTATGAAGTATAATTGCGTGCCCTGGAATTCGCGTATGCGTTAACATACGGATGAATGTATCCCAAAACACACTGAGTGAAAGACAGTGTGCTTCTTCAGGCCATAGTCATCATGGTGGAGTGAACGTATTGATTAGCGAGAGAATAATACCCTCCAAACATCATCGTATATCGTTTTCATGAAATCATAAAATGAAACTCATTTCATTGATGGAACGAGTTAAGTATACATTGAAATGCTTGAAAGCGCTGAACAGCGACTGTGACCGTATTAGATATCATAGGTCGTAAGAATTCAACAACCCAGCCCGGCATCACCCACAGCACTACTTGAAGTTTGGTTAGCGGATCAGATCGTATCTTTTGGTCGATAAGCAATTCAGCACAACAGCCCCCTCTCAGAAACGGACTGCACATTTCTGCGAAACCCCACGAGGTTTGGATCATTTAGCCGGATAAGATACATGTGATACTATAAATGCTAAAATACAAGGAACTTTTCCCTCAAACGTCAATGAAGATCTTAGGACAACGTGTCCGTTAACCACCAAATGTTGATCTGATAGAGTTCCCGCCTTGATCATGCGAGGCTACTGCGTTCCGTGATTTAACACATTCCAGTTTTTGCCCCATCTTTCCGTTTCTTTCAGTTTTCCACTTATGAGACAATTGCCAAAAGGAAATGTGGACCATTTCACAACCTCTGTGGTATTGTTTGCCTAGGGATAGTATTCGAGTGGTGGTTGCCCGGTGGTAACGTCACCAAATTATCACCTCAGGGATGCGTGTTCGAATCTCATCGCTCCCCCCTGTTATGTGTCGAATGACTTCCCTTTGATTGGCCGCTTCTCCCTACCTGAAAATTGTATCTTTGTAAATTCAACAAAGGGAAGTAAAATGAAAAAAGGAGCAACCGGGATCAATTGTGGCCTGAATCGGGTGTGTTAGACCATAGAGAAACAATGGGATATACTTTGAATACACACACACTGATCGCAGGAGGACAATGATTTTGATCTGGCTGACATGAATTCGCTCGTGTCTGATGGTTTGATGAGACAAAAGAGTGCAAGACTGACGCAAAAGTGGAAACAATATCTTGGAACACGTTGCCACTTTTGTCAGACTCTACCAATATGTGTATTCTTCCCAGTTAGGTTTGCGTTGTGTCAAAACGTGCATTCGGATTCTCACTCAGAATGGCAAAGTACCTAATCCGCCTTACGGATATTTGAATGAGACAAAATGCAAGTTTCCAAAAATTTGGTTATAGAAACCAGCAGGGCTCGGTCTGGGCAAAGTATGATGGCTTCTGGTTGAATGTTTGGGACACAGATAATCCAGAGCTGTAGATTGATGAACGTGGTTTTCTAAAATGTGGATTAACTGAACTAACTAACCAGTTGATACATTTCTAGTCGTGTAGTCAAATTTTATGTCAGATTAGGCAAAACTAATATGAGCAAAAGTTGGAAATGCAGCTTACAATCACTGCTCCATACGGATTGCCAAGTTACAAGAAAAATCATTTAGCGTTCATCGGACGAATTCATCGCGTATGTGAATCGGTGGTTCGAAGCTGATGCATCTTTTCATAGGTCTTGGAGTACTCACTCTATCAGTTACTCGCTCACTCACTCACTCACTCACTCACTCACTCACTCACTCACTCACTCACTCACTCATTCACTCATTCACCCAATCACTCATTCATCCACTCTCACTTACTACGTCACTAATTGTTTGTGAATAGGACAGTCTGTTGTCAGATGAACAATGTACTTCTTTTTGTTACTGTCGGTCAAGGTCACCGAATAGGTGGTTCTCACGGAGAGTACCTCTCATTGTTATCTGAGGTTATACTTGTAGTAGCACGATGTTCCGGGAGCGAAAGTTTCTCTTAGTGATCAGATTGAACAGGATGTATAGGGCGTGAAGGTATCTATCTACTGTAGCAGTAATTAAACTGCATCTATGATTGCAACAAGAATAAAGGAAAGGAAAGTATATGTATGTCGAAAGACTTCCATAATTGATCATCATACTCCTTTGATTGGTTACTTAGTTCGGTCGATAATTGTGCATAGACAGTGCATACCATTCAGTCTGTGATTATTATGGACTGACGGGGACCTGGAAGGAGAGGAATGCAATCCCCTAGACAATCTCCGATCTAAGTGTATGACACCAGCCTCCGGTGACCTACTCAATCAAGGAAAGCAATTGGGTAATTTTACTTAGCTAGTTCACTTCTAAAAAGCAGGAATCCAATTTAATTTTATATTGCCTACCACTGGTCTGGCCATCCCCAAAAGAATTTCGGTCACCAGGAGCTGTGACATCAGACTTCCATTGATGAATCGGATACCTCTACCATTGCGCGAATAAANNNNTATTTTCACACACATTTGAATCCAGACTGTACCAAACAAATCACGGTACAATAATCTGTATAGAGAGAAAAACGTTCCATGATTGACTTGTGGGCAGAATACTGTCAAGTTGTCCAGGTCAAGGCAAGTGAATTTTCCCGAGGAATCCACAACCGGAGCCTTTGGCTAGTCAAAGCCTGGTCCACAAGGCAGCGGGGCAGTGTGCGAAAACCGCAGTCCATTGAGGCCCGGTGTCCAGTTCATCGGACCATACGCTCTTTGGACGGGGTCAAACGTCCAAGGTACCCAATCGAGCCGGTGACCGCTGCCACAAACGGGAGGATGTGTGTGCGTTTCGCAAACCTCCTCTTGGTTTGTTTGGAATCAGGGTTTTTGGCCAACTCCCCTAGGCGAGCTGCCAGTAGTCCACCGACTCGGTTATAGCCCTGGATATCGGCTTTTCGTTCTCTCATTTTGGTGGGAAAATATCGCCACGAGAAGGTAATGACTAGGGTTTCCTCAGAGGAATTGGCTATCTGAGACGCTTGGTCGTATGGGGGCATTTGGTGAGGTGCAAGGGAAGGGTAACCAGTCGCAATCCTAGATACCCACCCCTGACTATACTGAGGCTTTTGGAGTCCATTGTGGGAATAAAGAATGCTGAAACGCAGTACTGGTCTAGCTGTCTGTCAGTAAAAATTCAAACCATTTTAAGTACTGTATCCTTTCCCAGCAACCTTTAGTTGTAACCCGCATTTCTTTAGCCAAGACCCGTTATCCTCGACGCGCAAACTTTAGCCATACCATTGCATGCGAGCCTGATACGAAAGTAGCTGAGTATTCTGAGGTCATAAAATGTCTAAAATGTTTATTTACTACAAAAATTGACGTTTCTAAGCTTCTGGAACAAATGAGCTGGGGCTAGTGTATGATACGCAGTTAACCATCACGAAGTTGTCAAATGCTGCAACGCAAATTAGTTATCAAAGGTTTTAAACAATGCACCCGTATGGCCAAATCATTTGGCGCGCTTTGCATAGCTGCAATATTTTCAGTGAATCCGCTTTTTAATGAATTAAACAATTAAACGAATTTCTTGAACTCTTCATCGAGCAGATTAAAAAGGGGCTGTATAGTGAGAGAAACCGAATTCGGTGATGAGTATGTAATGAAACCCTTCGATGAACGGATGCATTGTGAAACTTAAAAACTACGGGAACATACGGTTCATGAGTAGCTATCAGTGCGGGACAGCTTGATAGACACCCAAAGAAAAACATGCCAAGCGATCGGCGAGCGACATTCGTACTTCAAGATACCGGGGACAGATTAGCATGCTAATATGTTAAAGTTAGGTCTTTTACTGGACGGGTGGCTTAGAATTGCCTTAGAGCTCGCTTTGGACCGTCCATAGCTGCAATGTCACCATATTTCATAGTTAGTTTCGCGACTGTATGGTACCAGCTTTGAGTTATCAGATCAATGTAAGCAACCGGCATATTCTGCTAGGTTGGATTTGATTATGGCCGAGGATATATCTGACAGGTTGGTTTCTTGATCTCACGGTCAATCAATCAGTATGTGGGTAAATTCAGCGTACCGGAACGACGTGGTGACGCACCACTCATATGGCGTCTTTGATACTGATTGATCGATAGGACAAACACTGTCCGATTCACCCTATTCATCCTATCCGTAATCAATTCAGATTGGTTGTCGTGAGCGTGCTTGTGGTGTGACGCGGATACGTATGCTACCTGATGGGTTCTGTGCTCTCCGTCCTGACAACAACGGACAGTTTGTTGTTTCGGTCCATTTTCCTATCGCTCTTATTTTATAATGACCCAGAAAGACTCATACTTGACCAAATCCAAGACAACTGTAAGGTGAATGAATCAGTCTACGGTTTGTGGTTGGAACCTATAGCGGTGTTCCAGTTTCCCACATAGAGTTAGCATCTGGTCCATTTGGTGGACACCCTTCTGATTCGGACGTATCCGTCGATATCTTTTAGCACAGAAACGGTTGAGTTGCACTACAGAGAGGATCGTTCCAGCAGCTCGGATCAGACTGATTCCTTCATCATTCTCACACATCAATTTAATGGGCATTCTTGTTAATAGGGAGCAGAATGAACGTGGCCCCTGTCAACAACGAATGTTTCAACGAGCCGTTTGAACTCAGACAGAATGCGTAAACGGTAAATTAGTGATGAAATGCTTTCTTACCCGATTACTTTTCAATTTCTCAGTCAGTTTGTTTGACGGTAGTGACTTCAGTTACACTCAGTGAGTTGCCATTGACTTCTTACCGCTGTTAAAAGCCTGAGGTCACTAGGTTTGTTCGAACTTTGGTTGAACAGTTAGATCATCGAACTGCTCCAACCACCGTTCCATTTTTTCACCTTATTTTGGTATAAGATGACCGGATGCATCACATACAAGCTACTCCTGTCTACGGTGCCTGTTCGAAGCGTTGTGAATGGGGTGGAATAGCTTACCAGTTTTCCTCGCGCTCAACTTTAGCGGGGCTTGAGATCACTTAATCTGTCGAGTCCACTGTTAAATGATAGTGGCGCTTTGTGTAATTTGGTTCGTAGATGGAGTGTACCCTAGAGGGAGTTTTTCTGTTCTCAGAATCTCCTTTTACGCAACTCGTTTGACCTTCGATTTGAACCGTGTCCAGTGATATTCAACATATATTTTATCTGTTAGATTCTTTTGTCGCCGGGGACAAATGGTGGGAATTGAGAGAAGGCCACGTGTTTCTCTATGCTTTCCAGGACCGGACCGTTGATCCGGTTCGGTGTAGAGATCTTGAATTTGTGCAGAAGATTGGGATTTTAAAGCATCTGCTTATGGGGATTTGGTTCGTCCCATTTTGTTTCCCACAGTTACGCTGTGATGCGCTCAGACACGCCTCGTTAAAAGAAGCTAAGACGGATAGCACTAGGATGAGATCGATTTGATACGCCCTGTGGATATCATTGGAGTTTCAGTTTGGTGTGTTTTAAATAGCCGTTCTGTTGGCGTCCGTCAAACTGATAAGGCGATTACCAAGGCTCGATTTTTTTCAACGATTTGTTGTATAGCTTCATATGATGATCCGTGCGAGCTTTCCTGTCTTCAGGAATGAAACGAACGTCGCCCGTCAGGACACGGTTGATCTCAACTCTTACAGACTGATTGAATTCATCTCTGGTTCCGTGGTCTGCAGCATTAGTTGCAACATGTAAAAACACCACAATTGGGTCTTGTGGTGATCCTTTGTAGTTCTTCAAGACCAGTAAAGGGAAACTGGCTTCCATGAGATCAAGGCACAGTTAACTTCGCTGCCCAGAGCGAGTGTCACACCACAGAGACCGGGTTCGTCTGTCGAGCCACTATCCTAGAGTCGGGAGATTCATCCGACAAGGCGTCTGTAAACCAGTTTTCCCGGTCAAGATTATATACCAAATGAGTCCGAAAATTGACATTAGCCTAGTAAAACTTAGAGAGATTGTAAAATAGGTTTTCTAAAATGATAAAAATGAAGACGACATGCTTTTCGTTACTGATAAGCCATATACAGCTGTTTTGTTCAGCTTGTTAGCAGCAGGATTTAAACTCGAGTATGAAGGGTTGAGCTTTCGGTACTGGAGCTTAGCTGCTTGTTGCCTGTTAAAGCCAGAGAGTACATGTAGTGACCCGGGCCTACGAGGTGACGCGTACCCTGGAGCGACGCGTTACAGTTTTTGGACAACAAACAATCAAACTTCATGGGTAACGTCAACAACGCGCGAACGTGTCACTGCTTCTGACTATATGCCATAGGCAGATCGTACCAGCCAATCAGAGACAATGCGGCACAAACAGAAACAGAACGATGCAAGCAATACTGGAACGTGATTGGTAGAAGCCAGGATAACCAATGAACTTGATTTGTACATATTATTTAATCCCCATTAATTCTTGTAATAAACGAACTACTACCATTCCTGCGGCCTTGTTCTCGCGTCTCAGTTACGTGGGATAATGCATGCTAGTGCCAGTGCAGTCCAGTGCTTACGTGATCCAGTCCGTGATTCGTCTTCCGTGGTTTGTGTTCCGAAATCAGTGCATATTACCATTAGTACTACTAATACAGTCACAACAGTGTAGCAATAAACTATCATTGCACTGACAATTACCGAAATTCAGTCATCAGGCGGTGCTCGGCTGCCTGTTGCACAAATTTCGTTAATACAACTGGGGATGGGGATCTTGATCCACTTTGTACGAGTATACATGTAAAATGAAAACACGATCCGAATAGAGGTTTGCAAACATGTTGGTTTTCGATGCCTCATCGACTGACTAACTACAGCATATTTAATAGTCAACCATCCATGAAGTGGGTGGAGACATGCTGCTGATATTTATCAAGTATCGATCGGAGTTCAGAATTTATGCAAAGCAAATTATGGTACGATAATCATTATAACAATAGAAATAGTCAATTATTTGCTTGAAGGGGCCGGGTTGTCCAGGCCACATAAAGTGAATTTTCTTGGCGACCATCGGTTAGCCAAAATCTAGTCATCNGTGTGTGTGTGTGTGTGTGTGTGTGTGTGTGTGTGTGTGTGTGTGTGTGGAAAATGCAATAAATTGGGGACCGGGGTCCAGTC
Source organism: Echinostoma caproni (assembly GCA_900618425.1). Lineage (NCBI taxonomy): Eukaryota > Metazoa > Platyhelminthes > Trematoda > Plagiorchiida > Echinostomatidae > Echinostoma > Echinostoma caproni. The sequence goes on from UZAN01050445.1 coordinate 16,974, forward strand.
TTTCTGATCATACGCACATTGCGCGGGGTCAAACGTCTTGAATCGAGGCGGTGACCACTACCGTAACCAGTGTCATAAATGCACATGGCCTGTGCCGACCTGAGGAGTGAGTAATTGGAAGAACAACATAGATAGGGGTAGAAATAGTAGTTGTAGGGATAGTAGTAGTAGCACGCAATGGATGCGGAATACGAATCACTGATTAACAATCACGGACGTCACGTAAGCACTGAATTTAACTGGCATTTGCACGCAATATCCCACGTAACGGAGATGCAAGGCAAAGGCCACAGGAGTAGTAGCTCATTTATTGAAAAAATGCAGATGGATTAATAAATGTACAAAACCAGCTACCCGGTCATCCAGGCCTCTTTCAATCGCGTTCTAGTATTTCTGCCGTTATTCTGCTTCTGTCTGGTTCGCACGGTTTCTGATTGGTTGGTACAATCGACCTATGGTATGTGGCCCAGAAGCTGTGGCACGAATGTGCATTGCTGACGTTACTCGTGAAGCTTCATTGATCACAGTCGTCCACTGTGAGATGTCTTTTTCATTGTTGAATATCGAATGTATCCACCAACCGCTTCCTCATGCATACACCAATCACACTACTGACTACTAAAGTGAGCAGAACCTGACTACACCAACAAGGTGTGTGTGTGTGTGTGTGTGTGTGTGTGTGTGTGTGTGGTTTTTACGGCTCTTCAGGTTGGGTTACAATCAGGTTGTTTTAGATAATACCCCAAGACGGACTGTGACTCACCGATTTGGATATCGACTTTTCGTCCTCCAACTTTGATGAGAAAACAACATCCCGTCACAGGAAGACAGTAAGTAGGGTTTTCTTAAAAAAAGCAATTTGAGAAGTTTGGTCACAGTAAAGCGTGCTCAGTCATAACCAAAGGCGTCCTCCGCCGACCATACTGACTCATGTAGAGGATATACATTTGTATGAATGTATATAATGAGTTTATCATAGGATGGAGTAGTTGTAATCATTACTGTACTTGCCATTTGTATTTCTGTTTGTTAGTGTGTGTGTTCGTGCGTGGAAGGTGCTTGTTCACAGTTGTGACTGGGTAATTGGATGCACGAATGAAGGACTTTTACAGATAGACGTTTCATCGCAGTATTATA
>UZAN01050450.1:0-15446 GCA_900618425.1 Echinostoma caproni
GTTGGCAATCAAACCATTTTGCATGCACATTCAACCTGCGTGTGTGTGGTGGGATGCACAATAAACGGGCGCGTCATACCAGATAAATAATACGTGCATTTGATGCAACGGGGCAATATTATAGAGAACTAGTTAAAAACGCATTTTCAACTGAAACTAACTACGGATGCAAACACACGCGAAATGCGCGGATGGATGGATGGAGGAGTCAACAGGACAAACGAAGAAAAAAAAGATGCTATGTGATTGTATCCTGATCGTAATCGTGGTGGTCATCGGAAGAGGCTGACTGCGCCGCGGGGAGAAGACAGAGAGAACAGGAGAGTGGGGCGAGAGAGAGAGAAACGAAAAATCATCAAGTTGATCTTTATTCACTTTTTTGGTAGAACGCACGGAACGGGAAGGTAATGAACCAACTAATCAGGAATGAAGAGGAATTCGTGGGAATCTGAACGGTAAAATCTGACACAGATACCAACGGAATTCTAGTGATGTAATTGTTAGACGCTTGAGAGGATAACTAAATATGCCAGCGAATAGTTTCATGGTAACCCCAAATAGTTCAACTGTGCAACTGGTTACTGATAACGAACCGGACAGCTAGATGAGATCGAAAATGCAAACGAAAGAAAACCTTGGAATTAAAAACAAAAATAAACGATTTAGACTGTCCAACTAATGATCAGCAGATGCAAAATGAGGCTGTAATTAGATAAAGTAGTGTAAACATCATGGTTTGCTTCATGACACGGATAGGATAGCGACAAGAGTGGGAAATAAACGTATATAACGAACCAGCGAATGAGGATAATTAATTGCTCGGAGGCCACAGGGGGAGGGGGGGAGGGGTTAAACCATGACTAGAGAACAATAAGGTGAATAGCTGGATCCGTGGATTTGGTCATGTAGTTCGGGATCAGTCTAGTCGACCGACCATTGAAGATATAATCCAGTATCGAATCGTGTCGCGGACAGTGGTTTCAGTATCTTAGTTTCATTTTTTACGCACATCACATTTAATGAACAGTGAGTGGCATGGAAGATGAACATTTTTATTGCTTCATTCACTCATGTTTTGGCTGTGTATATCACCTAGTTATCCTCACACGGTTCACTGCGTCAGCGACACGATGCAAACATGACAATTTTGCGCACACAATCGCCTCACTTTTGTGAAGAACCAACACGGGAATCTCGGCTGGCCATGGTGCTACCGCATTTGAACAGTTCACTGCACTTTTGATTCGTTACCTTCTACTTCTCTCCAGATGAGAGATGCGCCATTGTTGCTGGCTCCAGATTATGGAATTCGTCCTTTGAGTCAGAGAGCTGTTAACGCTTGATTTTTGAACTGAAACTTCACTGAACCAGTAGATTTTTACGCCTTCGCAATTAGATTGTGCATCAAATAGTGCGGATTCTGAGGTGGAACGAAAATAGAGGCCTGCGGACAGTAGCGCAAAGACAGATATTGGACACAAAGTGCAACACTCGGTGTGACCATGGTAACTGGGGGCGTTTACTCAACAAACAATATGACCAATTGAAACCTCCAGTTTGAGCAGGAACCTAATAACGGAGCGAGCCGTGACTCCGTGAATTTAATCGATCAATGCCAAAACAACAGTGCCGTCTGAGATAATAATTCAAGTCAAAATGTAAACTGAACTGCTGGGAGTTTGGACTTTATCGGATGTACGCAGTTTGCCCAACGAGATTGATGAGTTGTTGTTCTGGATACCGGAATTTCCGTAAAGTATCGGAGTGAAAACAATCAAAACCGAACAGACACACTTACCTCCACATCAGCTGAGTCCTGATAGTTTTCTCGACGAAGTTGAGCCAGTCGCCGTCGTTCATTGACCAATTCACTTTCCAGATGTAACACACGAACTTGGCTTTCCATTTCCATTCGTTTAGCTTGGGTAAGCGTGAGACAACTAAAATCCAGATCTGACAAAACAAATGAGGAGCGGGAGGAGGGAGATGAATCAGATGAGCGGGTACGGTGGAGTGGGTAGTTGATACAGATTTTCGTTTCGCCCCGGCAAACGGAAGGAATGAAGATGATGTGACTGCAGAGCAGGGAAGAAAATAAGAGAGGTGTTTCGCGATTCAAGTATCACGTCAGAGTTGATGGATCGCAATTAAGCCACACACACACAGCGGGGCAACATTGCACAGCCTAAGAATTGCTTGTGTGTGTTGTGAGTCCGGAATACAGGTCCTCGCATCGACAGACACAAGACCGATTCTTCCAAAATGATCTACATCAAAGTGACAGCAGTGTGAGCATTAGATCTGCGCGCGAATGAAACTGGCACCGAGACAGCACGGATAATGGAGGTTGTTTGTTTGTTGAAAACTCAACGGGTTCGTTGGGCTCATATTTAACGTTACACACCCTACCTATTCGTTAAATCTAGAAATTAACAAAGTGGAGATGCAAAGGGTGCTCAGCATTTAGAACAACGAATAAAAAACTACCTAACACGCAACGATAAACCATTGTGACAGGGGGCTTTGAATTCGGCCGCACGGTCGGTTTCATTATCGGACTCCGAACTGCATAATCACTCTTCACTTGATTTTCATCTGCGATACACGTCCTCCGTTGCTACAGGTACGTTGTGTGAGGATGGTCATGAAATACCCAGCTCCTTTTATGAATTACCTGCAAAGTTCCGGCCAATGGATTTTACGTTCTTTTGGCAAATCGGTTGGTAAGGGAGAAGAATCTACAGAAATCTCAAAACATTTCCCACAAAACATCAAGCTAGATGGCAGTTCGCACTAGGCAAACGCACCGTCTAAGATATCGACATTCTAACAATAATCAGTGAAAATGTGCGCTCCCTGTTTGATAATATGGTAGAAAAGATCTGACAAGGAGAAGTGAATCGTAATGCTTCAGGAAAGCTGGTTCCACAAACAACTTGAAGATAACGTTATCAAAATCGACAATTTTTTCATCTGCCGAGTTGATCGACCCGTTCCCGTTCACAAGCGAGGCGAGAATGTTATCACATACATAAATGATGATTGGTGCAAATCAGACAAATTAGTTTTCATGTATTCTACCATTTTTATCAGTAGATCTAAACAACTCAGTAACTGTCGGACCATTATTTTTGGTAACATTTACATTTCTCCTTCTTGTTCCACTGATCATTTTAATGAGTTCACAGATATTTTCCCCAAAACTTCACTAAATTACGTAGACTTTGCATCGTGTGTGGTGACTTTAATTGGTTTGATGTCTCTTTATTGACTACCCTTGGACTTGTTAGCTTTCCGATCAGACTCGAGGTTTGTCTCAATTTGTGTTTCGTTAACGTGTGTAGCCGGTCCCCTACTGGTACCTTTGATCATACGACACTGAAACTATCTGCCGTGATCTAGGGTGGATCCAGCCATCAATTGTGCACTCGAAATGGTGGTCATCAGCCTGTAAACCTCGCTAAACTAGGAGATATATCAAATCAGACACATTGTAATTTATTTGTATTTAATGACCACCCAGTGTTTTGTGATAATTTGGCTGAATAATTGAAACATTATACAAGCAGTTTCTCGTTTCCTACACTTGAATAACTACGTTGGAAGAGAGAATAAGCTTTCAAAACCAAAGAGCATTCTTTGGTGAGGGACTACTCGAAAGCGATCAAGATGGAACTGCAGAGATTAAATACTGCTTGTGTACATGCACCGTTGGCTAACATAATTTGTCGCGATACAAGGAAAAATTGTTTCAGTTCTAGTCTCAAATCGAAGAAGAGTCTACCAGCTAACAGCGTGGACGATCTCAATCGCTGCTGGAGAGTGGCTTCTATTACACCAGTAACCAGAAAGGGAACGTCCAAATTTTGCCCGAGTGCTTGCACGTCTGTTCATTTGAAAGTTCTAGAAAACAGTTCATTACAGAAAATGTCTTCTCAGCTAGACGCACCTCATCCAACTCAATTCGCTAACCGCAGATCCAGGTCAACTCTAGATGCGCTGGTGTTCCTCATCCACCATGTTTCCTCCTCTTTGGACAAACACTGTAAAGCTGTTCGGTTTTCTTTGACTCCAGTGACGACTTAAATTGGGTTGATAGGACAAAATGTCTTCACACTCGCCGCGAGGGCATTCCGCCGCAACTTACCAACCCATGGAGACTATTTCATCAACCGACTGAAGCACACTAAATATAAGGGTCATAACTCTTCACTTTTAACATCCACTCAAGGAGTTCTCCAAGGTACTATTCCTTGTCCCTTCCTGTTATTAGACCATAGTTCTTCCACGCCCGCTTTTGATGATTGTTTGCTCATTAATTATGCTGATGATGTGTACAGCATGAGGTTTTCGAATTTCCTCAAATACCACAAACTTGTGCATTACATTGCACTGCTAACCGACTGGTCTTCGCATTAGAACTTTAGAATGAGTCCTTCCGAGTGTAAAGATGTATCAGTTCGCTGAAGGGTGAAAAATACACGGACATGAACTCTTGCAAGCATGTCACTTCATATTTAGAACAAGGTTCCAGAGTGTGCTTCGTTAAATACCTTGCGGTCACCATTTTCCGTAATCTTTCTTGGCCTCTTCCGGTGGTCGAGACATTTCACAAAATCAGGAATCTCACACTTCACGTTATTCGTTTGAAGATGCTATCTACCCCAACCTACTTAATGAAACGTTTTGTCTTCTCTCGTATCCCTCTCCATTGGCTTTATGGATCCCGTTATTTCCCCCGGTTTTCTCGTCAGACTTCAAACTCCTATGTACAGCCATCAAACACGTATGTGGACACCGAACGTGTTGAGCAATTTATGATTTCATATTACTTTAAGGCTTGCCAGAATACCCATCTCACCGTCCGCACTCAAACGTTAGTTTATCCATAAGCATCTCAACATCGACCACTTGTTGCAAGTGCAAGCATGCGGAAGCACGCAAAACAACATACAAGTCTTCGGTAATTGCGAACCCTGCACGGTTGGTTACTAACGCTGAGCTTGTCAGTAAAAGTTTTAAACTCCAACATGGCTGGATTTGTTTAATTATTTGTGTATACAGCGTGTCATCATTCTTTTTGTTTCTACCCCCGGCCATTTCCACTACAGAAGGGTGAGTATGCAGCAGCTGAATATCTCATCCCCATGGGGCGAATTAAAGCGGTTTCTTGACTAGACTATAAAGGTCGGAGAGCATCAGAAAGACATCAGACATTTGTGGTAAAGTTATTTTCAGCATATAGCATAATAAGCTGTTGAGTGGGACAATGAATGGGTGTATCCATGTCCAGTGTGAAATTGTCCCAAACTATACGACTGCAGAGAGCGAGAAGGCGAGAGCGGAAACAACCTTCGATTAGATCAATTCAAAATACACATCTCGGTGTAATAAACAGCAGGAAGCGTCATTCCCGTAATCGCGAGTATTAACAGGTCAATTACATAACTTGGCATGGCGAACTAAATAGCATCTCCAATAAAATTGGCGTGGCATTGAGCCGGGAAAGATTAGAGGGTGGATGCGTAGTGGTAGGTTTCAAGCCTTGAACCTGAAGGTCCGGAACACACGTGACAACAACTTGAATTACGGCCCCACACCCAGTCCCACCACCACCCTAGCTAATCAGGTGATATTTGGGTCTAGCCACGGTCTGTTGCACTATTCCCACGATAAGGCTGCGCTGTACCTTCTTGCTATGTTTCCATGTTCATTGAAGTTTGTCTTATTAAAAGAAGCCCTGTTGACGGTGTGGTCTTACACAGACTCGGACACTTCACGATTCGGGGTTTATATTTTCCTCACTTAGTCACTGAGTAATATGCCTGGGTGTCGTAAACAATGGCGACAGTGCATCCACTCATTATTCTCGTAACACCACTTGATATGCATTCTCGATCTTCCGCTTGGGTTTGCTTTCAACATTCCAAATGGGCAGCTAAAAGACAGCAACCAAAACCGGCCCAAGAAAGTGAATGGTTAATGATTGTAAAAACTGAAACATTTAGTCACTGTGTGTTATGACCATCCGTTATGAGTATACAGTCTCGACTAGTAGTCACCTAGGGCGCTGAACTGTCACTCAGTAAAATTTCGTGTTGAAATGCACCACCCTTAAAATCCGAAGCATTAGTATACAGTCGGCTAAAAATAGTTTTCGCGTTGGAAAATCACTTCGCTTCCTCCCTGCTTCTCGCCTAATGCAACCATCGCAGCTTGTAAATAAATAAATAAATACCACTAATAAAGAGATGGGGGGAAATGCCGCGGAAATGAGCTCATCAATCAAGTAGACCAACAAGGAATCCAATACATAATAATCGAAACCCAAACGAAAATCGCTGCGGTTGCCGATAAACTAATGTTACCCGTCATTTGACGGATAGCTAAAAATGAATTCACCGATTCCGATTTTCTGTATGCCAGATAGTGAAACATGAACGAACACCGGCCGGTAGGGGGTGGCAATGTTCGAAAAGAGTGACCTGGTAGCTTACACTCCCTTCCAATGGAATCGCAGTTGGAGTCTTAGGTTAGCCCAACGCATCATTTGCAAGGTAAGGGGATGGAGTGGGGAAGGTGCAGTGTTCTATGAAATGGCATTTCCCCTGAACGTGAGAGAAACGGATATTCATGTGTGATGAGATCATGTGCATGATGTTGGGCCATGAACGATGATAACCTTTGCACGTAGAACTTATTTGAACCGCAGTGGATACACAACGCGATGATGTCGGTTAATAAGGCTGAAAAAGCTACAGGTACAACGGAGTAAGAAATAGATTTTTGCGAAAAGTGCATTGTTGATAAACTGTTTTCTTGGGGAAGGGCCGCGGGAGGGTGGGTGACGGTATAAACTTCTGGGTCCATTTGACTTCATCACGTACACGACTGTCAGAACCAAAATCGTGAGTTCGAACCCATTAGACACACGCGCAGATTCATTAAAATAGTCAGTGATTTTCACATGCATTGCAATTCACTTCCCACCAAAGAAAAACAGGCTCGGTTGGAATGAACAGAAACTCAGCGAATGAATGGGTCACGTGACAGACGAAATCAGAATCAGGATCAGTTCACCTTTCTAATACAAAAAACGTCTCACATTCAATGCGCAGTGCGAACCGGAATGAAATCCCCAAAACGAAATTCCGAAGTGAAATATTGTATTAAGAATAGCTGAGAGATAGAGCACGGTTCATTGCTATGAGTACTATGTGCTCAGATCCGTTATTATTATTACCGCAAAGCATTTAGAACAGGAAGCGCAACTCATTATTGAACCATTTCTGTTGTTCATCGCCCAACAAATTAATCCGAAGTGGCCTTCTTGTGTTGTTAGTGAAACGAGAAACGTCAGGGTTGGAAATATGAATTGAGTGTTAGACATAGTGAATGGTGGTTAGCGGTTATGAGTATTAAAGGTGAAGGGTTTAGAATCCGAACTGCTAAAATGGGCTAGTTAATTCATCTGAACGAATCATTAGCTCTGAATAACAGTCATTACCACTTGATACAGAAATCTTAATCTTGGGTGATCCCATGCAAGTGACCAAGGTCATAATTCCAGCGACCGTTGACTATCCGTGCGAATTCCCTCAATGTCACCACTTATCTGCAACCCACATACTTGAGAATTGATCGTAAAACTGCTTACTCAGTAGACAAAAGGAAGTTAGAAGAAAAGTTATCATCATCATCATCATTACCATGTAGTGACATACAGTGGACCTAACTCCACTGATCACTACCGAGCTCACAACGTACACAAATCAAGTGACAAAGCGCAAGATGAGGATGGATTGGACCTAACTGGAGGGAGGCAAAGAAAGTGAACCTGTATAGTCAACACAGAGTACACAATATAAGCGTGTATATATACCTTTTCAAGCATTCTCACCTGATAAGAAATGACAACAAGAACACCACTGTTGCCTGTTAGTGGCTATATACTTCCGCGTCTCCAAATGATCAGTTGCACAGTCTTTTGGACCCCAAACTGGAAGATGACAAACATCTACTATATGTAATCGCTCTGTGTATTGCTAAATACTTTGTTTCCATCTATTGACCTCCACGTGGTTTCCTCCAACCTGGTACCGCAACTGCAAATAAGGCGAGATGCGGTAGACGATAGTTAGCTATGCGCAACAATGTGTGAACCAAGTACGCGACGGCCTATCTCAGGGTTGCTTACACGCTCGCTCCATCCAATCCGCACCAAACAGTTGAAAACTTCTAGACGATGAATATCCTCCAGGCGCAAACTGACAGCACAGTGTACGACCCTTCAGTTTCCAAAAAACATCACGTCGGCACCAAGAGTGCTTCCGTCCTGCATGCTCGTAGTTTGGAAAAGCCGACGGTTACTTGCGTGACCACGCCAGCCTCATTTGTCACGCAATTACCTAAGAGAGAAACATTTCACTATAACTTATTCTTGACCACCAAGCATCAGAACGGCGTTACACGACACCCAATCTTAAAGCATCACTTTGAAGGTGCAGTGCATACCAAATGGAGCTGCAGAACTTGAAATTCTGTCGAGAGCGCTTTGCGCATCCTCCGTACATTCGAACAGATAAACGATGTCGTCAGCGAACTCTAAATTACACAGATTTTTCCCAGCTGCAAATTCAATGCCAACACTTGGGAGACGACTTAGTGCGTTCTCTCGTATTTCGTCTACGATGACGTTAAATAAGACTGGCGATTTGTTTGTGGACGTAATTACTGCTAGCATACACAACCTGGTCGTGGATCCTGAAAACGGGTGGGATTTTAGAAACAGATACCCAAAGAGATGCATTTTGTATGAGCGTTTCTCAGAACAAGAAGTTGGTCATGCGGACCCGCCGCGGAGAATGATCACGACTCGAATGCCGCGAGGAGGCGGAGAGAATATTAGGAGTTACGGCATGGGGAATGTGAACTGCGAACTACATATCTTATTAATGTCAGTATCTGTTGGATACACAAGGGAGACTCAAGGTGCCGAACCGCACCACACTTCAACGGAACTGGAGTACAATTGAACCAACCGGCCAACTGACGACGAGACCACGGATTATAGAAAGTATATGGTCAGTAAAGTGAAGAAGATATAAGGGTAAAAACTGAGGACTAAGTTAGATTTTAAATAAAGCATGGGAATAACAGTAATTTCTCTGACAGTGAGAATTGCGCTAATCAATATATATACATATATATATATATATAAGAATGTCTTTTTGCTTCCTTTTTTATTTATTGAGTATAAAAATGTACGGTCAACTTTCGGGAAGCGGGCTGCGGCTATACAAAGGCTGCCTGGGGAAAATACAGATATAGGGAAGACGGGCGGTGGTGGAGTGGCTCGAACTCGGGACCTCCGAGTGATAAGTTGGTGACCTAAACACCTAGCCACCACCGCCACCATATATATACATATATACTTCCAGCAGTAGTATGAACAGAACAAACGGTGTGCAGCATTACGGGCAGTTGTGTTGCGGGAAAGAAGGGCATCGTTTCAGTCAACTCGCCAACAGATAACGTTCATGAAACATTTCAACAGTACCTAATTGGGCAACCTGCTAACCGGCTGTTCCGGAAGAGAGATTTAGAGATTCGACTGTCATACGACAGTGCAATCAGTTTCCATCAATAAGCATTGAAGACCGCGAGCGGTCGAGAATATCAGACCAAGTGCGTTGGCTCTCAGAATATCCTAGTGGACGATCTGATACAGTCTGAAATTGGATTTTCGGATAAAATAAGAAGCGAGGATCGTGGGAAACTAAACTAAACTCAAATCGATGTTGGATTTAGGCGAAAAGAAGCGGAGGCGAAACCATAAGTTTTATGAATTACACTACGCTTGAAGAGAAACGGAGAAAGAATATGAGTTTAGACTGATCTAGTTAAAGCATTATGTCAGTTTACATTTCTCATAGCACCATGTCGTTTTTATTGAAGTTCAATTGATTTGCCTTCATTATATCACGACAAAATGTTGTTGTCTAATATTGCTCTGCCTAAACAGAGCACAGACGGGCTGTTCAATGCGATTATAAGTGATGATATTGGTCCCCGTAGCATCGCGGCAAAATGTAAACTCGTTTTGTCGACAAGATGTAGCCCCGATAGATTTCATTTAAAGTAAGATCAAAAGATTGAGTAAACATTATACTTCGTGATTGTTGACCGAAAATCCAACCGGAGGTGCATCTGTTGTGAAAGAAATAACATGCCATAGGGCCAATTTCAAAGACGTGTCAAAAGTAGAACACGGACATAGTCCATGTACCCGTTTTCAATAAGTTTGACAAAACACGCGACCCTGGAAGGGGGGGGGGAGAAACCATTCGTGATGGTGTACAACTGACATTAGGGCTACACATATTCACCATCATACAGTACTTGTTCGAAGTTTGTTCCGCATTGGAAGTCAAACGGACCGCGATCAAAGGTTGAGAATGTTTACCCGCTGCAATAACGGTGCATCTCGATGTGACAGAAGGTACCCACGTACAACAATATATCAATAGCTGATTTCTAGTCCACAATCGACTGCATGAACCACACTTACCGTCACAAAAAATACACATCGCCGTAATGCTAATTCTACAGGAGTCATGCTTGAAATGAACAAAATGGCCAGAAAAGAAAACATTAGTTTTGTATTCCGACATCTAATTGATACTCACTTATTAACATTCAGCCCTGGACATGGGGCAGTATTCGCCTATTTCAGACATGAAAGTTGGTTTTGTGCTCCAAGGCATAAGTTGGTGAAACTTTTGATGAAAGATAGATCTCTAAACCAATGCATTGGACAGTGTAATCAACTTGGATCTGATCGGCGTATAGCAGGGTACAAAGGGCTAAAACCCACATAATTAACACAGAGCTTGATGTTCATTGAAGCTTATACAGGTTACTAATAGTGAAAATCTCAGATTGTTTAAGTAACACGATGGCAAACTTTTCCCGATTATGGTAAAACGAATAACCATTGCGAATTCGATGCATACCCCTAAATTAGGCGTATTTTATGGAACACGCGTTAGGAACAATAATTCGTTTGTGCCCAACCGGCAGCGATGGTATCTTAGAAACTAAACGGAGGACGAAAAATCAATATGAGGGGATGAAGCTGCACAGACGAGCCACGGGAAACGAGCTCCTGATTTCAAAGTATCACACAAAAGGCTCGATGCTATAAATCGGCGACACCCTGGTATTGAAGGTGCGAACTGGGCATCATTGCTTTTAAACGCGTCTCACTCGGCGTCGACTGTCTATGGGTAGCGGTTATCAGGGACGAAACGCAGGCCTTGCGGTTCAAGCTTCGAACAGCCAAATACTCCGGTTATGAAGAGGTGAGAGAGAAAAATTGAAGACGTTGCACTCAAAGCATGATGAGGAATACAAATTTCAGCCTACTAGAGCGATTCGTGAAACAACGGTTAATTTGATGTACAGAGAACATCTAGAAAACGGTGAAGCCTATTTGCAAATACATATTCATAAACTATCCTTCAAGAGAAAACAAATACATTGAAGCAAAAATGCTGATCACTCACAAGCTACTGAAAAAAGCTCGCAATTTGCGAACGATGAAAGTAAAAAAACACACGAATGATGTGATGCGTGATGGAGTATTGATTAGGTTCTAATTCAGATTCCATTGAAGAGCAAACTAAATGACACAGGTTTGATCATTAACTCGCTTTAGGAAAACCGAATACGATGCGATAAGAAACACAATTCATCAATGTTGAGAACAAAACACGACAGATGATCGTTCAAGTGAGCCCAATGTAAATAAACCACATCCACTGTGACCATACTAACCTTCAGCTTCACATGCATCGATAGCGTTTTTCACCCCGGCCACCAAAGTGCCAGTTGCTTTGGATACTTCACGACTGGCCATTTGAAGATTGATCAGGTTGGACGAATTCGGATCGGCTTTCACTCGACTGGCCACAAACAAATGTGTAGTGCTCACGGCAACTTCCTGCGCGACGACAATCATACGGCCCAGGGCGCCCGTGTCTCCACCGGCCACTGTGTCCGCAACCTCACTAGGCGGGGGAGNAGTATTTTGATAAGTGGGGTAAATGAAATTTTTTTCACGAACAAACGCATTGGGCCGGAAAATGGAATTTTAGTAAAGCCAGTCAATCAAAACTAATATCATGTGTCAGAGATATTCTGCAGTCAGTGAAGAAACATGGATATGAAAACTATACAGCAACAGATTTTCATGCGAGGGAAACATTTGTGTAGACCGACAAAGAGCACTGGAAGGCTGTGTCAAATTTGCTGTCTGCGGAGAGCTTTGGTCGTACTCAACTAAGAAAACTTCCACTTGGGGGTGGGGTGGACGAGAGACAGAGCGAAAGGTATTCGTCTTCACGGGAAAAATAGGCGGGCAGCTACACATAAAAACAGCTGCATTCGCTTCAGTTTCGTACTTTGAGCCTGTTGTGTCTTTCGGATACCCATTTGATCGGTCAGCGAATTAGAAAGAGAGATAAGGCGAAAAACAAAGTAGTATCGAAATGTGGAGAAAGTCATTCTGGATGTCTGATGCGATCCAGTGGAAATAAAAGTATTTACATTACGAAATTGTTGACCATAACAGATATTCGTTTCATATACAGCCTAAAAGCTACTTGTGTGCAGTGATGTCGAGGACCGTGGTGTTGATTTCAACCGATGATCTCTCGGAGCTCGTCTCTCACGGTTCTTAGTTAGCTGCGAAAGCTGCCACATACCTTAAGTGAGAAGAATATGGGTATAATTGTTCAAGAGAACGCAAGTTGCTAGATCAATTGCGCTAGGGTTTCGTCTGCTGTTGTGGAGACTATCAGCTTGCTTAGGCGAGTCTTTGGTCGGTTTGAATCAGCACTGTTCCCACGTTTGCTATCAGTGTACCATCGACCGGACACAGAGTACGCCATCCTAGCGTGAGATGTTGGAGCGTCCACAATTGCTACCAAGATGATCAAAGGGTTGAAATTACCCACCAATGAGGGGGATTACAATCATTGGGAATATATTCTGTCAAGTACCGCTGAATTCGAGGAGGCTTGATTTGGGCGTATCAAATACTACAGAACCCAAACCATCCATGTCAGCCACTACTCACGTTACCGAACAACAAACGCCTAAGGGGACATCGTTTCAATTTACCGATTCCAAAGTGTGGACTGGAATGCCGGCGTCAATTTTTTGCTGTCCGAGTATACAATGTTTGGAACGTCATTTATGCACTAACTGTTGAATATTTCAAGCGGAGAGTTTATGAAACCTCGGAACATCTCGAATTCCTACACGACTAAAAAAGCTAATTCGTTGAAGACTACGCTATATGTCAATTCCTACCCGGAAGTTTATGTGATATTCTATTTCATTCGCCGAGGAACGATTCAAATGTATAAATTTCCTATGGGAACAAGAGAAGCATGAGCTTGTAAGTAATTCCCGTAACAGAACTTTGAATTTGCTTAGTCAATCACACACACACACCCACGAAGCACTGTGGACTTTTGCACTTAGTTTAGAGCTCGTTAGTAGCGTAGTCTCGCGTTTGGCTTGTTCGGAATTTGCATTAGACCCTTTGCATGGAAGGCGTATAAGATGAATGGCCAAACCTGAATGGAAGATCGAATTTAGCGGGAAGCTTCTGAATGGAGCTCCCACAGAGCATAACAAGTTTCCGTTCGTTGCAACTGAGCGAAATCAGTTGACATTGAAAACGACATCTGCACAAACCGGACTCGGTAATTCTGGTTGAAAAGGAGGTAACACAAACGCATTATACACCGCAAGTTTCAGAGTGGGGTGGAGGAAATGAGAAGTTGAAAATTCCCGAGAGTACAGTCGACTGGCTGAACTAAGTGAGGACTGTGTGTGTGAAGATGAAGTCTGCATTCCGGTCAATCCAAATCAAACGTGAAATTACATATCACAAGTGATCCATGATTATTCGGGCTGTTCGAGAGACAATTTCTCACCGAAATAAAACATTGTTGCAATAGCAGCAAAGTACCGTAAACTAGAACAGCTTTAAGGAAAAAAACAGTGACTGGTTGCCACAAACAAATAAGCTTGAACACGATTACGAAATACCATTTGAAAGAAAAAAGTATTATGGGTAACATTTAACTAGCAAACACTTGCACGCGTATTTCACCCTAAAATGCATACCCTGAGTTCAAAAAGGAGGCCAGTAAATATTGTTTCGCATATACTACAATCTGGGTTCTCACAAACGAAAGGAAGGATGGAAAGAACAAACGTGTCACCAGAAACTGCGAACACGCGAGCGCAAGTGAGTCAGTCACACGTGCCTGGCTGGACACACATGCCACTTGTCAATTCACTTTGTTCGAGTAACAGGGAAATAAAAATAAACAGTCCGTGTCATTCGACTTACACAAGAACGTTCGCACAAGCTCCTACCGATTTGGCTGCGGACAGAAAACCCTGTGTCCAACGGCTGTGCTGCCTGTAAAATTCCGACACATTGTGGTTCTCCTGCGCACGGACCGGATCGAAATTGGACAGTCAGACATACAGATGAAATGGCACAGGATCAAAACAAAGGATAGCAAGTTACATTATTCTGATATTTGATGACAGTCTATGTCGTATTTAACCGCACGGTTTTTACAGTTTCCCTGTTTGCCACCGACAGGTGAATATTGAAATGTGAACGGCAATAGGTTACAGGTTAGTTAAGGTCGAACCATGATATGGTCAAAAGGAGGAGGAAATCAATTTTTGTGAAGATAAGTAACACAAACACTCACGTGTTCCTTGTCTAGTTTAAAGGGGTCAAAATAGAAAGACGATTCCATAGGTCACGAATGCATTGTCTGTCATGGCCGATCTTCCGAGTGACAACGGCAAACGCACGGAGCAACGAGCCCCGTGCAAAAAGACACATGGTCTCCGAAAGCCTCAGTGTTGTCGAGAGTGGATGTCTCGGGTTGCGGCTTGTCACCTATCCTTGCTCATTGCGAAATGCTCCCATGCGACCAAGCGCCTCAAACAGTTTTTGCTAACCAAGCCCTACTAACGAGCTTCTCGTGGCGATGTTTTCCCACCGAAATGAGAGGACGAAAAGTTAACATCTGGGGCTATAACCGGGTTGGTGAACCACTGGAAGTCCACCTGGGGGAGTTGGCTAAAAACCCTTGATTCCAAACCAACCAAAAAATAGGCGTATGAACCATACACCCACGCCTTCCTCTTTGTGGTAGTGGTCACCGACTCGATTGGTTATCGAAGTGTATTGGGCATCTTGGACGTTTTACCCGTCCAATGGGTGTGTGATCCGATGAACTGGACACCGGCCCCCAACAGATTGCCGTTCCCGCACATCACCCCTCTGCCTTGCGCGTCAGACTGTGGCTAGCTGAAAGCTCCGGTTGTGAACTCCTTGAGAA
>UZAN01050451.1:0-18377 GCA_900618425.1 Echinostoma caproni
AAAGCCTGTTTACCCGAACACCGCTCCAGTCAACCAGGGGGCATCATTTGAAGTTAATGAAGCCCAGGAGCCGACTTAACCTTAGGTATAACTTCTTCACGAGTAGAGTGACAGATGAGTGGAATCAGTTATCATTTTCACTAATAGACTGTAGAACAGTCGACGAGTTCAAAAGGCAGCTAGATGGGGTCTGGATGAGCCTGTATCCAGAGATCATGTAGGGTACCTGCTATTGACAGTAGGTGTCTATGCTGCCCTTTTTCAAATAA
Organism: Echinostoma caproni; assembly: GCA_900618425.1. Lineage (NCBI taxonomy): Eukaryota > Metazoa > Platyhelminthes > Trematoda > Plagiorchiida > Echinostomatidae > Echinostoma > Echinostoma caproni. The sequence continues at coordinate 270 of UZAN01050451.1, forward strand.
CCTCCTTTTGCAGGTACGGACGCGCCAAGGGGGACACTTCGAAACGAAGAAATCGGCTGTGGTCAAACGGTCGACAAGAAGTCGAAGCTCTGGAAGACGTATTTCCGACTGGAGTAAGAATCTGGACGCTCGATAGGCGAAAGCCTTTACCGTCCTGTGCAACCCGACCTGACCTGGCTACAAGGGCGCAGCTGATTTTCCGTGCTCAGTGTTCTGACGCTTGGGAATGGTCGGTGGAGTGTGGAAATATCTTACATGGTTTAATTCGCTGCGTTACTGATCGTCCTGTTTTGGTCCTGTTTTCAACATTAAAACCAATTAAACTAATAACCAATGCGTCCGACGTCGGAATTGGTGCTGTTTTAGAACAAGAAGGATGCCTAGTGATCTGCAGTTCACTTCTACTCAATGCGGCAGAAAAGGGATACTCACAGACTCAAAAGGAAGCGTTGGCTGTATTTTTGGGCTGTTAGACGATTGCGCAAGTACCTCTTCGGATTAGGCTTTACCGTCGTCACTGATCTTAAAGCGCTACAGTTCTTGTTCAACCCCACAGGGTGATTTCTTCCCTCGCTACTTACAACTTTCAGAGGCCGAACAGTGTCATTTCATCACTCCAGCATCACCCGTGTCTCGGGAATCTTTGGGCGAATGTACCAAGCAATACTAATCAGCCATACTCTAGCGATCAAGAAAGGGTGGTCACCAGAAGTAAAGTGAAAGCATCCTCAGTTCTTTGTTCATTGGGAGGAGTTGTTGGTGCACTTGGATGGGGTATTGTGTCGCAACGATCGTTTGGTAATCCCACCGCCACTACGGAAGACGGTACTAGATGAATTGCATAAAGGACCTATGGGAGTGGAGAAGATGAAATCATTGGCTCGACAGATGTGTTGTGGCCGGTGTTGGACACAGAAATTTACACAGCAGCCAAGAACTGTAAGCCTGTAGTGTCTCACTTTTCTATCCACTCGTATATGAAGCGATTGTACAGCTTGCTTTAATATGCACTACAAGTAACAACACAATACAAATTCTGTTCGTAACTCCGCACGTGTTTTCCGACTGTTGCTGAAGCATTACGCGTACATTAACAGTTATCATCAAGCGGTCCGTTAACTGTCGCAGCCATCCATTTCAGCAATACTGTACACTATCAACCGAAGCCACACATCCGAAGAACAGGACCAATCAACCAGCCGGACAATCCTTCTGTGAGTCCGTTCCATGTACCGTTAATTTCATTATTATTCGTATATGTAGTATCTTGCCCACTACATATTTGGTGAACCCGTGTTTAGATTATCTCTAGTTTGATACTGTTGTACGTTACCCCGGGTTCTTCAGGAATTTTACTTTGTATTTCTTTGATAACTGTACGTATTATACATGGAGCAATCAAAACTCGACATAGAGGACCTTCCCATGTCCTCTCACATCAAGTTGCCCGCATTCGGTATTAACAACCCCCGGTTATTGTTCGCCCAAGCCGAAGCCCATTTCTGTACCCACCGCTTCCGCTCCCAAACGATTAGGTATTCCCACATAATCACTTCCCTACCCACAGAAATTGCGTAACAGTTGTTTCAATTTATCATCACCATGCATGTGGATGACCCGTAAACTGAGTTGAAGGATACGGTAATCACCCGCACAGCTGTGATGATGAACAACGATTGGATGAGTTGTTTGGGGACCTCAAAATCGGTGATCGCACCCCGTCGCAGTTGTTGCGACACATGCGGCAACCCGCGTACTTGATGACGCCATCATCCGCCAGCCTTGGTTTAAGCATCTTCCTCATGCATCCGGGAAGTTTTATTCGTCGTTTCCAAAAGGTCGTTGGGTTAAATGGTAATGGCCGCGGATAAAATGTCCGAAGCAAACCCAGCTTCGCAGTATATCACCACTTGCTCCAACTCAACCCCAACCGCCCCTCGTTGTAACGATATCACTTCGCGAATGGGATGCCTTGAATTGCAGATGGAGCAACTGGTTCTTTATTTTTCTCGTTTACATAAACTACGAACAAGGCCGAAAAACTGGACGCCACGGCCGGAAAGTTACATAACATGGCAAAGGGTTCAAGTGGATTTTTTGGTCCATTTCTACGCCCTTAATCTGATCGATTCATACTCCAAAGGGCCAAAGGTATTCTACACGACTACATTCACATCATTTGTGCTACAAGTTTTACGGAAGTGTTTTAGTCGCGAAGGGATTCCACAAGTGCTTGTGATGAACAATGGATTTCAGTTGCGTGCCACCAAGATAAAGCTTTGAATGAACAGCACTGATTGCCGACACCTTTGAACTGCGCCACGTTACCTCTGTTCGAAGGGGGTGACAGAGAATTTAGTCAAAACGGTCAGGAGTGCAATTGAGTCTGCCAATCCTGAAACGCTACCTGAATTGGAAATATTGGTGGATAACTTCCTACTCCAATACCGAAACGCAACATATATAACCACCAAGGAGAGCCTGGCAATGCTTCTTAAATCCTGACGCTTTCCATCCTCCCTATAATGCCTCGACTTCCGTGACGTTGTATACTTCCGTGGTATAGTCACAGGACAACGGGGTCAAGCTATGGTGGCAATTACCGACTTGAATGATACTACTAAGCACAGGCGACACGTGGACCAAATCCACTTCAAATCATTCACAGACCAGCGACATAAAGAGAAAAGATTGCTTCCTATCCTCACTCTTGCGGATGGTTCGCACTGTGTCAGTCATCCAATCTCTGGGTACTCTCCGAAACCTCAGGGACTACTGGTGCAGTGCAGTTATTGCAGGAGCGAGTGCAGGAGCTAGGAGTCTAATAACGGCCGGGTGCAGCCTGTCGCTGTCAGCAGAGGTTTAAGTTCTCCAGGACTTTAAGAACAGTAACATCTGTTACTTGAACATCGCCAATTGGAGAGGTGTTGTGACGCTTTGGCTAAACCTTCCGTCCGTCAGCTATTTGTAGACGTTTTCCAAGAAATTCCTGAGTGTCTCCCACTTTTCGGAATCAGAGACAGGCGATTTCTGGTTTCCGCTTTGCAGTTGTCGGCTGAGGCAACGGACTTCGTCCGGTCTGCAGTGGCCTCGCGCCATCCATGAGCGCTTTTTATTGTATAAACCCGTAATATTTTTAAGATGGGTCTTTGGTGCATTTGGCTAGCTTAAACTCATAGTTGCGTTGCTCTGTTCGCACCACGTCGAACGCTGCGTTCCTGAACACTGTGTAGTTCAGTCCTTTCCAGTCTCCATAAGACAAATAATGGCCCTTGCCAATCGAGCGTCCAGATTATTGTTATCGGTGGGTGTTCTTGGCTCCTAACACTGCGTTTTTTGAGTTTCTTTAACCAGGTTTTCTCAATCGAACTGGAAAATAGACAACAGAAGAGAGGTGTTCTCGCCTCATCGGTGAAAAACATTAGTTTTCTGGTTATCAGGTCTGGTAGGGTCAGATCACAGGACTTGCGGCTGATGCGAATTTGAGTCCAGGTTCTAGCACCGCGGCGTTACCTGGGAACTTTTCATATATGGTGGTATCTATCAGGCACCCGTTTGGCTGTCAAGCCATCTGAGTCTGCCTATAGCACGGTAGCATCGCTGACGCTGTCAGGTTCCCAGCGCAAAACGTGCTAGCTGCAATCAATTCAAGGCCCAACCTAGACCTGGTTTACGAGGATGGTCGCTATGTTGTCCTTCTGTTTCCTCATATATTAGTGTAAACTGCAATCTGTTATTGGCGGAAACAGATGCATGCCACTCTTATTACACTTCAATCTCTACTCATCGTTTTATGGGGATTAACCGGGCTTATGTTCCGAAGTCTTCGAGTAGCCAGGGGCTACTGCTCGGTGACGGACGGATTTCCTCGGAGTAGTTGTCTGTTACTTGGTGTACGATTGTGTCTGAAACGAGAGATAGTTAGAAGTTTTACTGTTCAACTGTGTTTTCTGGCACTCGTACGTAAGCAATAGTCAACACCAAATAAATGTGATTCATAAAGCACTTGCCACCTCACGCTTCGCAGTGTTCCAATGGCACCCACCTGTTCAGAAAATAGTCCTAGAAAGCCAGCACACACAATCAAACCATGCAATAATTCTTCCAGCAGTCGGCGTAAAAGAGAAAAGAAAAGCAGTGCTTCGGGTAGATACAGGGGATCGAGTGGGTGTCCACCCTCACTTTGACGGAACCGCATCCGGAGTTTACTTGGCATTGGCCTTACAGGTTGCCTCAGAGCTACATTACTCGGCTGCCCTGACTAGGATTTTGAGGTGTAGATGAATGCACTGCGTGAGGGTGTGTCCAGATGCATAAGTACTGTTTGCACTTATGGAGATAGTACTCCTGTGCCATTATCCGAATACGGTCTTCAACTGCGAGTGATTAACCGAGAGTGATTCTCCCACCGAACCACCTGTACGTTTCATTTCTCTTTTAGCGTTATTTCGTTTGCTATCCTTTTTCTGTTTTCTTTCTTTACCTCTTATTTCTTTTTTCTTCCTATTTATCACTTTCTCTTCTTAATTGGTTTGCGGGATAACTCGCTATTTCGATGGCTCCTGTGGTTGGGACCTGGTGGGAACCCTACTTTTGATTTCTCACTATTACCGCGTTCAGCTTAATGGGGCATTGGGAGCTAGTCCAAGTGTTCAAGCGTTCCTCGCATTATTGTCTAGCCGGTGGACTTTCTTTTTTGTTTTATAGGTTTATTATCTCGGTCATTAGGGATACAACTCCCGCTGCCTTGTTTGGAAGAGGGTTGAGTCTAGTGATGGATGGATGTTCTATCACATGGGTGAGTAGACTTTCGTGATACATACCGAGTGACCAGTCGTCCTGTCTTCGGCCTTGTTCGCAGAATGCAGCTCTGGCATCAGTGAGGACGAAGTAAAGATTAAATTTAGATAAAATTAAAGATAAAATTTAAAATAAAAAATAAAGATAAAATAAACCCAAGTCTCTTAATCTACAAACACACAATGTACGGCAATCAAAGGAAGGTGCTCAGATGCCCCAGGTTGGAGTTATTCCGATTAACGGTAACGTTAAGTCGAACGGAGCGCCAGGGTAAAGTTCGGCTGTGTTGGTCAAGTAGCTTTTGAGACGAATGTTTACTTTTAGCCTGAAATACTGTCGTTGACAGTGAGTTCCAAGGGCGACATACACGTCCCGAGAACACGGTGTTCCCGGGCTCTCTGTCTGGGACGTCAGATTGATCCGAATTGTGAGCGCAAGATAGGGGCTAACCGTTATTGGGATGAGTAGATGAGCTTGCGGCAGCCTTTTAGAGACAGATTCTGCGATAAATACACCACGGATAATTGCTAAAAGCTGGAATATTTACCCTCTTTCTTCATTTTCAGTATCTCATCCACTTTTATTGTCTTCTTACGTTGACCCTTAAATTCAGCTCACGCAGTTATACACTAGACCGACTCCACACTAGGCCGTTTTCTAAATTATGAGTGAACATTTCTACTTTTCAGCATTGAATATCAGTGAACGGGGAAAATAGTATTCACATCCAGCTACTGTAGATAAGCTGGGTCAAAGGAAGCGTGGCAGTCAAAGCATCACGAGAACACAAAGTTCGTAGTGCAAGAATTGGGATACATATTGGCTCAAGCCACAAGTCCTGTGATCTGAACTGACTTAACATACAACAGCGCGCAACCTGAAAAGGTCGTATCGAGCTTTGTTTTTCGAATGCGTGCACTGCATGGATGATGTGTATTCATTTGTAACCATTAACCCTAGATCCTTTTTCTCAGAGACATGCTGCAAATGCATCACATCTCTCGTGTTATCATTGGCTCTTGTGGTCAACACCTGACACTTACCTAGATTCAGTGGTAGATCCCATTTATTCAGTTTTCACAGGACGACTTGTGGCTCCTGCCAGTCGAGTAAGAGGATCAATACGAACACAACTCTAGTTCCGGTTGTACCGAAAAGGAAGCAAATACTGTAGGGTGACCAGCCAACGTTACGCCAAAGGAGGAAAAACAAACAAAGTTAGTGCCTAAGGTGAAACCTAAGCAGAAGAAATTGCTATCGTATCCCCCAACTAGAATCGAGGAGCAGACGCTGACATCGATCACAACGTCAACGTCCGCTTAGACTCCAGAGTCTAGAAAGACCGGACACATCCCGGGCAAGGGGATTCACAGGCAATTTTCGGTGGCCACCGAAACTGTTGAGCAGGACGTTTTGGTAATCAATGATATGGTTATCAAAATAGCATCAAACTCTAATAAGATAGACTCCCTCGATGGGGATAGTAACTGCTCCACACAAGACGTAGAACTAAATACTAATTAAAAAAAATGCGTATTGTGTGTATTGCATATAATGTTTACAAGCACTGGAGCTCACATTTCAGTCAAAAAATCATACACGCTGTTCGTCAAAATGTATATAATCAACGAGAAAAAACGGTTTTGCAGGCATGTGGATATTTCATAATCCAAATTTAAGAAAAATTTCACTTATTGTCCGCTCTTTGTTTATGAGTAGACGAGTAAGATACGGTATGAGTGAACTGCGGTACGCGTTAATTTGACGTGAAATTTGGCGGAATTGGTAGCGTGCTAAATGATGGGAACGACAAAGTGTCAGTTCTGCATGCAATGGGTGGTCAGGATCTGTAAGAATCCTCTCAGCAAATTTCACACAGGAAGTTATGTGATACTCTGAAAGCTTTACAGCTAATTCATTCACTGGAATAGAAGAGACCCGACTAATAATGGTCAGACCGCGGTGTAGGACCTTAAAATCCTGTTTGAGTAAGGCAGGAAAAATGACTGGGGAACAGCAGAGGAAGATGGGGGAAAGCACACTGATAAACAAAAGTAGAAATAACTGACTGGGATGTGCGAAACTGCCTGAGCTTTCGTATTTGAAGGCGCCGCAGTTTATCAATGCAGTTGTGGATGTGGATATGTGACCAATAAAGATTGCTATCTATGGTCACACCAAGATATTTGGCAGAGTTCGCCCTGAATCAAGGATTGTTATTAATTACTGTGGGGTCTGTCGGATATGGGGAGCGAGCANNNNCAGTTGTGGATGTGGGCTGACTAATGAAGATTGCTATCTACGGTTACACCAAGATATTTGATATAGTTCACCATGGATAAAGGATTGTTATCAATCACTGTGGGGTCTGTCGGATATGAAGAGCGAGCAAAACTATATACACACTCAACACATTTACTGGATTTAGGGTTAGCTCCAGTGAGGAAGAGAATGGCCGAATTTGATTAAGATTATCGGTAAAAGAGCTTAGATCAGAGTAAGAAGAAATAAATTGGCACAACACGACATCATCTGCATATTTCGAAATTCGTGCGGGAGAAACATAGGGGATAGCAGAAATATAAGTGGAAAATAAGTATGGGGATAGCACAGCGCCTTGAAGGACCCCGGAGTTGTTGACTAAGGGTTTCGATATGGCCTTCCCCAATCTAGTGGTTTGTACCCTATCGGCAAAATAGTTGGATAGCCAAACTAACAACTGCTTGGGACATTCAAACGATTCCAGTTTTTGTAACAACTTAGATCGAGGAAGGGACAAATGTAGAAGAGTAGTCGAGAAAAACACACCAAACAGACTTAACAGAGCTGTTCAACGATTTAGTGATGAAATGAATGAGGGTAGAGACTGTGTCCAAGATCGATCTATTTCAAGGTCGTTCGGAAATTTCTGTTATTTCGGTACTGTATTGATACTTATATTGCCATTGGTATTGCTATTTGTTCTTGTCAATATTGGATACATAGCGTCACCCTTGATCACACTTACAAACTCAAATGTATTACGTTTCGTTACCAGTTATCGTGTATCATGAGTTCACTGTGTTACCATACACATTTTGTAGTATTCCGGCTCTCCCTCTGAAACTTGTTGATAATCTATCAATTTAAAATACGTATAATGCCTATACGTATGCTTCGTTCTACTCAGACTACAAATAAATCCACGACAGCTTACACCAATCGTTCTGCTAGACAAATGAGATATAAACGTGACCAACCTGATTCAACCCTAAAACCGTGCTCAATCACTATAACCGACTTATTTGGCAAGGCTAGAATGAAAGCCGATACTGTTGATCTTAAGTAGCGGGAGATGGATTCCCAATTGTTGTCCCTAAGGGACCTCATTTTTAAACTTACGCTTATCACTCACATTATGGAACCATTCATGTGTCCAAACAAACCTGGCCTACTTAGAGCCGGCATGTTTAATGACACTATTGCGGCTGAAATTCTCAGACGTGAAAAATTCATATAATGCTGTTGTTTTTAACATACCCGACCGGTCGCCCATCACAGCTGTAAAAAATACTATTCTCACGGCCTGCAACATGGCGCACCACGTCTGCCTCTGCACCCGGTTGAGCAAGAATGCTCATCGTAACCACTGTCCGCTTTTATTCCAATTTTCTGACAAAATGGTTGCTTCTAAATTCGTGTCTCAGCAACTGATTATCTTTAATAACTCCCCCTACAAGCAAATCAAAATCTTTCCCGATATAACCCCATTGCAGAGGGAGGTTGCTAGATCCGTGAAAAATAGTCCATCATGTCTTAACGGCCCGATCCATCCCTCCCCTTTACCGGGCAGGCCAAGTCACCCAACGCTCCCGGAAGATCCACCCCGTCTGCAAATAAACCCAAATTTGCCGTCGGTGGACCTTGACAAGACTATCTCCCCGACTCCACGGCAACCTTCTGTAAACGCCCACACTTGGATTTATCTCACTAGGGCGAACGACGAATTCTCCTGACTTAGTCCCTGTCCATCTCGCCTCGCTGACTAGGACAGCCGCCCGTCTTCCTACTCAGCTATCCCCCAACCTCCCCCTACCTCATCTCTTAAACCACCTTCTCGATATGCTGCCTCGTTTACCAATCGTACAGATATACTAGCTATTATACAGCCCATTAATATAGCACACCAACTGCATCAAACAAGACATTTCGTTAGTGGGATTTCTACCCAAACAACAAAAATCACCCCCACCTCAAGGCCATTGCATACCATGCATTCTGGACCATTCGGCCAGCTACCCTTGATCTCCCCCTCTTCCCCATCTCTTTTCAACGTTCCCCGACCCCCGCTCTACCTCATTTCCTTAACCAACTTCTCGATATGCCGCCTCGGTTATCAATCGTCCAAATATACTGGCTATCAATCGGCTTTTTAAATTATCACACCAACTGCGTCAAACAAAACCTTTCATTAGCGGGATTCCCACCCCACCATCAACAAAAGTCCCCACCTCAAGGCCATTGCATACTATCAATCCTGGACCAGTCGGCTTGATACCTCCTATCTACCCCCCTGCGACCGTCTCTTTTCTTAACTTCCCACCATCATCTCTGCCCTACAATCACATACTCTCCAACCATGTCTTGTTCCCTACGGCATACTCAACCGTCTTTGGCTGCCAAGCCTCCCACGGCCTCAACACCAGTCCTCCAAAATAACCAGCAGTTATTTCGGCACCCTTCCGTCGGGTGGCATCCCTACTTTCTTCCGTTCTCCTTTGTCCCCACGTAATAAGTATCTCAACCGTGCTCACTGCCCCAAGATTTCTCCTGACACGGCACTTAGTCTTCGACTCCCCCTTCTCTCTTCTTCGTATAATAATCTGCGTGTTCTGCCCTTCAATAAATTTTTCCATTTCTCTCCATTACTAATAAATGCCCGCTCACTTCTGAATAAATTCCATACTCTTCGTAACATCGTTCAGTCCTCTGATTATGGTGTCATCCTTGTCATTGAAACGTGGTTAACTGACTCAGTCCCGCAAGATCACGTCACAATTATGGGCTATCAGGCCTTTAGAAAGAACCGTCTCCGTCACAGAGGAGGCTGTCTGATTCTTGTTAAAAAACTCTAATGACTACTCCTCTCTCCCATCCTTTACTTGATATAGTCCCTGACTCCCTCTGGTTAACAATTAGGTTCCCCAATCATTTCCTTCACATTGGCCGTATATACCGGCCACCAGACTCAACCACAGCTAATCTTATACAGATAATCAAGGCATTTGACTATTTATCTCTCTTATCGTCTTCTGCCAAACTTATTTCAGGCGACTTTAACGCCCCAGATATTTGCTGGAAAGCTTCATCCGCCCCTCCAAACTTATTAGACTTTGTTTCTTGCATTATCGTTGGACGTTGGCTCCAACATGTATCATCCTCAACAAGAGAAAACAATATTCTCGATTTAACTTTTACCTTGAATCTACCCGAAACCAAATTAAGTATTCTCGGTCTGTTCCCCGGTAGTGATGATCAAATGCTATCCCTTACATCCACAGCTCCTCTAGGTCACTCTGAAATAAGTTCCTCTGGAAAATCTCTTACGAACTTCCAATGGGAAGGCCTTGTACACATACTTCGCTCCCACCCTTGGGATGAATACTTCACGCAACATGATCCCCAACTATCCACTGATCTGCTTTACTCTACTCTTTCAACCTGTCTCACGTCAATCACGATCACCTAAACCACACCCCGCTTGGTTCGCATTTCTTCTCTCGAGGGATAGCAAAAGAAATGCATAAAACTAAAAAGGACCCTTTCAAAAACTAAGGATTTCTCAGTTCTCTTACAGCTTTACCGCATTTCTGCGGGCATCCGGCTGAAAATAGAGAAAAACCTGTTGAAACAAGAATTCTGCGTTGAATAGTTCAAATAAACCACTTTACATATCCTGGCTACTCAAAAAATGAACTCAGCATAAGACAGCCAGAATTCCATACCTCATTACTGACGACAAATCGCATATCACTTCTCCCGACGCGACAGCTGCTGCACTTAACAGCATTTTCGCCAAATCCATGACTATGGTTACTGTCATAAGCACCCCCGACATTCCACCCCACACTGAACACATTCTCTCTCGTCTGGATTTTACCCTTAAAGAAGTGACCCAACTACTTGCGAAAGTGAAAACATCCTCACGCCCTGGGCATGATGGCAGTCCACCATCACCGCTTCGTTACGGTGGAACTGATGTCGCAGCTTTATTATTGAATTTGTTTGGCCTGTCCTTGAATTTTGGCATCTTTCCATCTCAATGGAAGCTGTCGCTCATCATCCCCATACAAAAAAATGGCCCGAGTTGTGACCCTTCTAATTATCGTCCGATTAACCACACCCCTATTAACTCTACAATACTGAAACGTTTGGTTAAACAGCGTTTGTCTGACTTCCTACTTTCTCATAATTTTATAAATGCTGGTCAGCATGGGTTCTTAAAATCACGATCATGCACGACTTACCAGTATGCCTTTTTTGACATGTTTACCATGGCAGCCGATAACCAAAAGTCTGTAATCGTCATATATCGTGACATGACCAAGGCCTTTGACCGTGTTTCCCATCCTCGTGTACTTGCAAAACTCAAGGCATACGGTTTTGATGGTCCTCTTTTATCTTGGTTGACTTCCTACCTCTCGAACCGCACTCAAGCATTAACCGTCGACGGTCATCTATCACAACCCGTTCTTGTCACCAGTGGTGTCATACAGGGAAGTGTACTTTGTCCCTTACGTTTTTTACTCTACATCAATAATGTATTTTCAGTCATCCGCCATGGTGTTCCGTTTCTCTTTGCGGATGATATTAAGGTAGTCTATAAATTCTACCTCCCACATCTTGCCAGTACATTACACAATAATAACAATGATCTAAAACAACTTGGCAAATGGTGCTCCTTGTGGATGATGGACTTCTGAGCATTAAAAAGCTGCTACACAACCTAAAGATGTCTAGTCCCTCCTAGATCCCTCATATCAAATCACGCACCTATTCAGTTCAGTACATCTGTGCGTGCTCTTGGACTCCACCACTGAAACAATATTAAGTTTTCTGAACACGTTTCATTCCAAACAGCTAAAGCAAGGCAGATAATTGGTATGATCACAAAATCCCTCAAACTAAGGAACAGCATACTAATTGCCTACGTATCCCACGCCAGACTGCATCTAGAATACTGCCCCATTATCTTCTCTGGCCCATGCAAAGCAGATCGAATTAAAATTGAGAATGTCTAGCGTTCTTTCACGAAAAAACTGAATGGTTACTCTTCGACTGTGAACCACATGGAACGCTGCATTCTTCTACGGTTGGACCCTTTATGGCTCGGGCACATTTGTCTTAACTCATGCTTTTTGTATGAGCTTCTTCATTGCCGAGTATCCCCTTCCAATAACACTCCTACGTATTCCCTATCCTCACCTTACCCACTACGTTATAGGAACCTTACACTCACGATCCCTCACGTGAGAACAGCAGTAAGGGCAAATTTCTTTATCATAAATTATTCCAAATTGTGGAACAAACTCCCTATTGAATTCCGAAAATGCCCGTCTATTGTACAATTTGCCAAAGCACTGAAGGCACACTTTACCGTTAGCTTCATGTTACGGTTGAACGAATGTAACACCCCTGCATACCGAGCATACGCAGAGGGCACTAATCTCTGAACTGTGTTCACACTTATATCATCTGGTCCAATACACAGTACACTTCGAGAATCCCAAAGTTCAAGTAGTGAAACAGACCCCATTCAGTAAATCCTTGTGATAAGTGTTGTCACCTATTCAACACAAGACCTTCCTCATCATCATTAAACTCCAATGTTTACGTTTCAACCCATTTCTATTCGGTACACTGGTCGTGCTTCAAAGCTTGATCCGTGGAACGCAAACTTTTCAGGTGGAAACCTAAACTAGGTTTGTCACCCATATTTTTTAGACTCCACAGTCAGTCTTTGCATGTCCACACTTCCGATCCCTTTCCTATCAGTGGCAAATGCTGACTAGTCAGCAGAGTTCACGTTTCAACCAAGTTCTAATCAGTACAATGGACGAGGCTCAAAGCTTACCTATTGCAACGCAAACCTCAATCGGTGAATACTTGATAAAAGTTATGTCAGCTATCCACAACCTAACCTGTACCCTACCTCACTTATATCCATTTTATGATTCTTAACGGTTGACATCCTGACTTAACCTCTTAACCTCTTCGTAAACTTAGCACACTTCTTGAGTTTAAGCTCATGAATTGGTATGAAAAACTCATGGTGATTGTCTTCTTAGACTGCAGTATCCAAACGCTTATCCGACTAAAATCCCCACCCTAAGGTCACCGGTAAGCTTCTCTCTATCTGTAACACATTCTGATGCAGTGGCTGTTCTTGTTGGTGCACTGGTCGACCTTCAACACTAGATTAGTGCTAAACATTTCTCTTATCCGAATGATCGCACAACGTTTGTCCTCCATAATTTCGCCAATTTCTTGTCTGTTCATCCATGTTGATCCCTCCGAGCTATCTCTTCCCCGTGGCACAGGCTAATGTGGCATTAGTGTTCACCTATCAACTCCTCCCTAATCGCTTCACTCGTCGAGCGTCAAAGCCAGATATGTAGAACCCAAACATTCCAGGAAAAAACTATATTAGACTTGTTAACCTTGACATTATATTTCCTTCCTGTTGTGTTGAAACCTCTGATTCGCTTCATCTTTTTGACCTGCGTTTTTTTGTGTGCGCCTTCCTTTTTAAATATGTATATCAATATATATACTTTCGGGCACTTACGCGCTCCGCATATTCTTTCGCAACATGCTGTTCCCCTCTTCCCTTCTCAGTTGGGTATTACCCCAGGCTGCCTAGTTTTGTCCTTTTTATTCCAGATTCGATTTGCTTGGGCTTGCTGAAGGCTTGGAGTCTACACCCAAAATGGACAATTTGGCTCCGCCAATGGTTGTTGGGCGCGGTTGTATCGACCGCTTTTGACTACATGCGTCCGCATTCCGGACCAGGTTGAGGATCACACCCCCTGCCTTACCTACAAGGTGTTTTAAGTTTGGGCGTCTAGCGTGTAGTCAGTCCCTTATCAAAGCGACCAACGCCTCAATAATATAAATAAAAACCAATCAGTCCGATAACGTTGAAGCCACGAGGCCCATTGTTCAGTGATCACAGAGGTCCTCCCAACTGTATCGACATACAAAACAGTTTATTTATAAGCCACCTGTCGTCTCTTCTTGAATTACGGTACTCTTCTTCAGCTTGATTGCAGCTCTGCCTCTGAAATTATGGATCTTTCTTCGTCGCTATTCTGTTTCTGTTCTTTGAACTTCTTTCCGCGCATTTTCTCCCGAGCGGATATTCCGACTCCCAATTTTCTTTCTTTCAATACTTTTAATAAGACACGTTCACCATAACGTGCATTACATAACAGATCACCCCCATTACTCCATTTCATGACCTTGTCCGCTTTGTGTTTCATTTTCAACGCAAGACACTTTTACGATATTCTACGTACCTGTTTCAAAATTACGTTCCTACACTCTTTGTACTACTACTTTTTGGTCTCCACTGTTCACGTTTCATATTGTTGTACATTTTGATCATCTGTACTAGTATGCTTCGCGGGCTTCGCAAAATATACCGTTATTATTATTAGGCTTGTAAGGAAACTGTCCCAGATAACTTGAAATGTTTATAGACTGCTGAAGGCGTTTGAGGATGGCCTTTTCAGTCAATTTGAGAGCTGAAGATGTTAATGCCTTAGGACAAAACGTTCGGAGAGGATAGAAGGTGTGGATGCTTTGGGAATTGGTATGAAGAATACGATTCGCAACTTTTTAAAAGTTTTAACACATCACAATATGAGAGTGGTTCCATGTTACAAACATTTTATGACGAGTAGGCAGGGAGAAAGTCCAGTGACTGGCACTGGAATGCGGCATTGAGATCATCAACATCCTCATTCAGCTTCAACCGTACGATCTTCCTTTCACAGAGAAGTCTTATACCTTGCCACTGGTGCTTGCTGTTTCCAGTCCTCAGAATTCGATCAGATAATAATGCGTTCAATCTATTTACTTCACCTTTGATAAGCCTGGATACCTAATGATGAAAGTGGATGAGTGCTAGTGAGGTTGAAGTCACCAACGATTATGTGCGGGTTACCATCTAAAAGTGAAGCAATAAAAGGTATGAACGAGTTGAAAAATGACATACGATCGGACTGTGTACAGGAGGGAGCTACATACAAGTTAGTCAAAATCGTGTGAGTAAAAAGGAAAATCTAGGGCTACACTGTGTAGCTAGGCACTCGATACCTTTTGAGCAGCACTGATAAACAACATGGAACATGTCACACCATGAAACATGAAAATATTTGGCAACACCCCTCTGGTCTTGTTCCCTCGAGTTTCACGTTCCTGGTGGTAAACTTGAAAACCGTTTTTTGACATTAGAGATTCATCTACGTCCTTATTCAACCAGGATTCTTGAACACAGACTACACACGTGTTCGTGTGAATTCTTGATTGGAGGACACTAATTAAATTCGACATTTTGGGAAACATGGACCGAGTGTTGGTGCTGTTCAATGAGGGGATATTCATTTTTGACAGAGGGATGCAATTAAGGGCAAATTGCCACCCTGCACGCCTGCGTTTATAGGTTCACCCTGGACAGTGAGAAAATGGAGCCGCATCAACCGCTGAACCATCGAAGCATGTCCTGGCACGTTTGAAACAAATAATATCATTCTTTGAGTTTCGAATACGCATAATAGCTATTGGAAAGGTGAAAATTCCCACAATGTGACGGAGAGCGTGTAAGTGTAACGCAACCAGTCGAAGGGAGCGCGTTTTGTATAGTTGTTTGGGGCCCTAGAGCTTCTCGAGATATAGTAGGTTGGTTCCTTGGCATGGTATCTCTCTTGTCGCCTACTCATGCTGGCGAGTTGTGCAAAGCGACTACTGACGACCTTGACACGATTTTGGATGAATTCCATCAGCTTGGTGGAATTCGATTCCTTCCCTAAACGACCGATAATTACCGCCTCCTCCGCTCATGGCTGTTTTATTTCAGCTGGAAGGCATCTTACTATTGCTTTGAGGGCGTGTGGTGCATTCAAATCTGCTTCGTAACTCATTGAAGTAGAGGCAATGAAACAGGTTTGCATTTTCATTACTAGCCGCACCAACGATTTGAGTTCATTTCTCACTTTACGAGCCTCGGCCAGAACCCCGTCTGTGAGCGTCCATGCGACATGGAACGGTTAACCAAACAGTTCCTTAGGGATGTACCTTGCTCGGCTATACCCTAGTTCATTCGGTAGCGTTACACATATTTCGATAGCGTCTCGGGCCTTCCCTCGGAAATAATGTAAAGGTAAAGGAACTTCTGCCCTGGATCGGCGACCCGACACTCGACGAAATTATCAAATTCTCTAATAAATCTCCAATAGTTGCTGGGGGTACCGTCAAATGGCGTTAGCTCCACCTTGAGCAAATCTATCGACGTGTGGCGGTACATTATTTCCATCGTTGGTTGCGCTACTTCCGGCGTCAGTCTAATAGGCAGGGTTTGTTTTCCCGTCGCGTCGTGCAAAGTTGCCTAGCCCCTGGTTCCTTGAGATTCATCGAACTAATCTCCTGCTCTAGCTCTACAGTCTTACGAAGGTATATACCAGACATCCTAACATCGACATCACAATCTAGGGCACATGAACTTTCAGCATTAACGGGACTAACCGAATTATAAATGTGAGAATCAGAACACCCCTAAATTCCCCAGTGTCTTTCGGGGTATTTCCTGTCCTTCCTCCTCTATCCTTCTTTTTCAAACGACATTCCATTGTTAAAGGTCGCACAAATTTGAGTACTGTGACCTCCTTTAGGCACCAGCTAGACCGGATATGGTTAGACCTGTTCCCGAATCCATACCATGCTGTACCCCAGATGGCAAAAATGAAGGGGGTACTGAGGTGATACTGAATTCAGACACTTTTCTTCCTAACCTTTTCGCCTGTTTCCTTGGTAAATTAAGCCAGCATATGTTCTGGCCAAACTCCCTCTCCTCCACAGGAATAGTGTAATTCTGTGGCCCTTCAAAAAGTAGTACCGGAGTGGGTTGGAGCATGACTCACTCACGAGATGAAGCAACGGCACAAGAATGCATTCTGACCAATCACAAAGTGCACGTACATTTAGTACACACGAACACCCAAGAGCCACTTTAGCTTAAAACGTTACTCAGAGGCATACCAAACTGGACACTTTGCGTTGCCGTGCCAAGACCAAAATCAAAATAGAGCCATTAAGGTAACCACAAGAACAAAAAAGATAACTGTATGGTCCTCCTCAGCTAAACATCACGCGGTCTAAGAAGATTGGTCAGCATGCCCTAATCGCAAGACCCTTTTGACTCAATTTGAACAATCAGCGGTCTAAAGAATTATTCCTTACCTCGTTTTCGCTCGAATCATTTGACTAAACATCGTGGCACATGCAATCCAGGTAGCTGTGATCCCTTTCTAAACAGAATCTCTATCAGTACACCGATTCAGCTTCAAACCTGTATCTGTGGAACACATTCCATCTTGGTACATACTCCTAGAAGTATTGTGACCACTTATTTACTATCTGAATAACTCCCCATGTCGTCTTCGCTCGAATCTGTTGACTAAACTTCGTGGCACATGCAAACCAGNGTGCCTGTGACCACTTTCTAAACAGAATCTCTATCAGTACACCGATTCAGCTTCAAATCTGTATCCGTGGAACACATTCCACCTTGGTACATACTCCTAGAGGTATTGTGACTATTTATTTATTATTTGAATTACTCCTCACCTCGATTTCGCTCGAATCATTTGACTAAACATCGTGACACATGCAAACCAGGTAGCTGTGACTGTTGAATTTGTTTGTGGTTGTTGATCGAGTTGTAACAAATGCTTCGGCATCAATTCTGCACGCAATTGTTGCGCACACATCATGGACCATGTATTTGTTTGACTGTATCAATTTACATTCCTCTATATTGTTGACTCGAGCGGCTGGAGTGAAACTCCGCTATTTTTATAACGCCGCTTGATTTGTATTTATCGTGATTCTCGGATATTGTGACCCCAGAGGTTTCATTATCGTATTGTTATTCGGATTGATCGTTCGGTAGAACTCGACAGACGTATCAATATTCACGCACGCGTTACTCATCTTGCCCAACAACCATCACATCACGCACACACACTCATCATACATATTCACATGCGG